>BQNB010032387.1:0-53211 GCA_026074375.1 Tanacetum coccineum | reverse complement strand
TACTTTCCAAAGTTATTTAGCATTTTTATTCACCTTAAAATTACTTTTCCAATAACTTAGAGTATTTACACGATATGTTTTCACTTTAAACCTTCTAAAACTCATTTGGACATTAACGGACGTGTTGGAACTCGTTTTTCAGAATTTCTCAAAATTCACGGGTCAAACCACCTGAAACATAAATAACATAATAATATCCTCTAAAAAGGATTATTACACACAATAAACCATAAATTATCACAATTCTAATAAAATTACCACCGTCAACACGGTACATATTCTAACAAAACTGAAAAATGCTAAATAGTCGAAGGACTAAATTTAGAATATACAAAACACAGAAAGGGCAAGGGTCACATTCTACCCCCCTTAAAAAGAATTTCGCCCTCGAAATTCAACTACTACTGACACTAAATAGGTGCGGATACTTAAGCTTCATCTGATCTTCACGCTCCCACGTGAATTCAGGACCACGTTTTAAATTCCACTAAACCTTGACGATGGCAATTCTACTCTGCTTAAGCTTCTTGAACTCTCTCTCCAAGATTTCCATAGGTTCTTCCATAAAATTCAACTTAACATCAACTTGGATCTCATCCAAAGGTACTTGCTGTGTTGGATAAGCCAAACACTTCTTAAGGTTTGACACGTGGAATGTATCATGAACACCATTCAACTCCTCAAGTAGTCTAAGTCTATAGGCTACAAGACCTACCTTCTCAACGATCTCAAATGGTCTAACAAATCTAGGTGCTAGTTTCTCTTTCTTCCCAAAGCGTACCACACCTTTCCAAGGTGATACTTTGAGCAAGACATAGTCACTTACACTGAACTCTAGAGGCTTCTTCCTCTTATCAGCATAAATTTTTGGCGATCACGCGCAGCCTTAAGTCTATCCTTGATCTGCGAGATCTTCTCAGTGGTCTCTTGCACTAACTCATGTCCTATCAACTGACCCTCTCCAACCTCAGCCCACATAATCAGGGAACGATTCTTCCTACCATACAAAGCCTTAAACGGCGCACATCTCACACTAGAATGACAACTATTGTTATATGAAAACTCAACTAATAGAAGATGAACATTCTTACTTCCCCTGAAGTCTAGGATGCACGCTCTAAGCATGTCTTTCAAAGTCTGGATTGTACGCTCACTCCGACCGTTGGTCTAAGGGTGGTAAGCCGTACTCATGTCTAACCTGGTTCCTAATACCTCTTGCATTGACTACTAAAACCTTGACGTGAAACGACTATCACAATCAAATAAGATCGAGATCGGCACACCGTGCCTAGCAACAATCTCATTTAGATATAGCCTAGCTAACCTATCCATCTTATAAGCCTCACGCATAGGTAGAAAATGAGTAAACTTGGTCAATCAGTCCACAATGACCCAGATTGTATCATGCCTACTACTAGTCCTTGGTAACTTAGTCACAAAATCCATTAGTCCTTTTTAATCCCTTCCCATTTCCATTCGGGAATCTCAGGTTGCACAGTAAGCCAGACGGCCTTTGATGCTCAGCTTTAACCTTTAAACAAGTCAAACACCTACTAACATATACCATTATATATTTCTTCATTCTCGGCCACCAATAGTACTTCAACTTATGGGCTTCTTCCATTATCAGGGTTCTCACATCATCCTTTAAAGGAACCCATATTCGATCCACGTAGTATAAAGCTCCATCACTCCTATGTTCTATCATCTCATCTAAACCTTTCTGCAATCCCAACAAACTCATCACATGCCTCCTGAGCCGTCAGTAACCTATCCTTGATACTCGACTGAAGGGTCATATTCATAGCTCGAACTCTCTTAGGTTTCACTCTCTCTTTCCTACTCAATGCATCTGCTACTACATTCGCCTTACCAGGATGGGTAGCTATTTAATAGTCATAGATCAATAAAAATCTCTATCTAGCGACGTTGTGCATGTTCATTCGTTCTGACTAAATATGTGTTGGAACTCTTATGATCGTATATATGACCCTTTGTCCATACAATAATGTCTCCAGATCTAAGGCAAACACAACCACCCAGTTCCAAATCATAAGTGGTGTAATTCTTCTCATGAATTTTCAACTGCCTAGACGCATATGGTATAACCTTACCTCTTTGCATCAACACACAACCTAATCCTAAGCCAGACGCATCACAATATACCACAAAGTCTTTCGGTCCATCGGGGAGACCTAGAACATGTGCATTACAAAACTTATCCTTCAAAGTTTGAAATGCATTCTCCTGTTCCTCACCCTAATCATAAGTCTTACTTTTCTGAGTCAAGACAACAATCTACTATCATAAAAATTCTCAATGAAACCTTCGTAATACCCTACCAATCCTAAAAAGGAACAAACTTCAGACGATTCTAAGGGCTTCCCAGCGAGCGAAGAGAGACGCGAGTGCGTTTAATCATACTAGGGTAAACATGAATACCAACTCCATTAAACACATGTCCTGGTAAACAATACTTCTCGCAACCAGAATCACTCTTGTAAACTTAGCATACAATTTTCCTCATTCTTACAATTTGTAAGACTAGTCCTAGGTGCACTTCATGCTCTTCCTGTGTCTTAGAATAAACTAAAATATCATCAATAAACACTATCATAAACTTGTCTAGATACGTCCTACACACTCGATTCATCAGAAACATGAATACCGCTGGTACTTAGCAACCGAAGGCCGTTTACTTAAACTCAAAATGTTCATACAGTTCCTACATGTAGATGTGGAATGTCTCCTCATCACTCCACTGTGGTAGCCGACCTAAGAATCCATCTGAGAGATTAATGTGATCCGTGAAAGTTATTCAAACCAGGTCCATCTATCCTAGGGATGGATTCACAGTTCTTAATGGTCAACTTGTTAAGTTCTCTATAATCAATACACATTCTAAAGGAACCATCCTTTTTCTTCACAAACAATATTGGTGCTACACCATCGAGACTTAGTCTAATGAAACCTTGTCCTAAGTTCCTTGAGTATGACCCTAACAACACCTCAATTCCAGAAGGTTACAAGGTCGCTAGGGAGATTCGCGATCGGTATTCTCTAGGGACTAACTCAACCTAACTTGATTTATCGAATAGGTTTAATCCTGATAGGTCATCCGAAATACTAAAAGTCCTCTAACTACAACAATTCCTCGTTCTTTGGTCTTTATCTTACACTCCTTAAATGTCTCATTTTCTCTTTCGCCTTTCCTCCTATAACTCTAAGTACTTTCTCCGTAATGGTTATTATACCTACTTTTCTCGTGACAAATTATCTTAGCCTTATGGTTAGACAATTTTCTTCACAAATAATACCGGTGCTCCCAAAGGCGATGAGCTTGGTCGAATGAAACCCTTGTCCTTGAGTTCTTTAATTTGACCCGACAACTCCTCCATTTCAAAAGGTGTCAATCGATAGGGAGATTTCACGACCAGTATTGCTCCAGGGACTAACTCAATCTGAAATTTGATTTCTTGACTAGGGGTAATCCTGATAGGTCATCGAGAAACACCTCAGGAAAATCTCTCACCACTACCATCTCTTCTTGTTTATGTTCCTTTGCACTCATTAAATATCTTGCTTTCTCTTCTAGTTTTTCTCCTAGCACTCTAAGCACCTTGCCATCTATTAGAGGTATTTTAACTACCTTCTCATGAGAAATTATCTTAGCCTTATGGTTGGACAACCAATCCATTCCTATGATCACATCAAAACTCCCGCTTCTAAACGATATCAAATTAATATCAAACCTGTGACCTTCTACTTCTAGTTTGCAACCCTTAATGACCTTATTGATTTCTACTAGCTGCATGTTGGCTATCTCAATCTAATAACTAAATCCTAAGTCACTGGGTTTTATGCCTAACAGAGGTATGAAAGTAGTAGAAACAAAACTATAGTCGGCTCCAAAGTCGAATAAAGTCATAGCAAACACACTCACAATCCTAGGTATCTTGTTATCATCTTTCACATTCCTATCCTTGCTAGGTTCTCCCCTATTTCCTCTCTTCTCAGGGTTCTTCTTGATTGACCCATTCCTAATGGCTTCATCAGTTAACACACCAAATTTTAGTACAACACTCTGAATCGTTATTGGCTCCGTTGCTGCCACCATCCTACAGATCTGTGGAGCAAGGCCATACACTTACCTCTCAATCCTTCTATTTTTCGGGGTTACTAAATAAGGAACTAACCTAGCCAAATCATGGAACCTATCAGTATACGTAGCATGGCCGGCCTCGTCCATGACATGATTGCACAGCTCAGTTTCCAACTTATGCATTTCCTTACTAGGACAAAACTCTTCTCTCATTAATACCTTAAAGTCATCCCATGCCATACTAATAGCAACCTCATGGCTTTGTGTGTGAATCTAAGAATTCCACCATGTTAAAGCCTTACCAATAAATGAACCAGTAGTGTACTTCACTTTTTAGTCATCCCCACATCAACTCATATCCTGAACTGACTCCATCTTCTCTATCCAACGGGTATAAACTATAGCACCTCCTTTACCATCATACTCCTTAGGGTTACAAGCTAAGAACTCCTTATAAGTACAACCACTTCTACCATTGTTCACAATGACATTCCTAACATCGCCTCGGATGTTGTCATTGCCGGCAGTGCCGCTTTGGTTCCTATTATCTCCCTGATTGCTACCTTGGTTTCCTACTTGAACTAAAATAGTGAGGAGCAAGTTCTTAAATTGTTGGGCTATATTTGTGTAGAAGTCAGGGACTCCATCCATACCCCCATTAACTTCAACACCTTGGTCATTTCCTTGACCCTCAGGTTCACTAGTTGGTTCAATATTCCTCCTCCTAGGCTCTCTCTCTACCTCCTCTACCAACTCGTCCACCTGTTCCCCCTCCTCGTGGTGCGGTAGCAGGCCGGCCAGCACTTCAGATCATCACTTTTGGCGGCATTATCCACACGAGGGATAACATGGGCAACATTAGGTAGGCGGAAAGGTTACCATATATATAGTATAACTCAATATACTGTGATACACATAATACGGTCCTAAGGTGTCAACACCAATTTGTGTGAACGATAATACTAAATACGCGTAAGTCGTGATACGTTTATAACTACGTTGGCCATCGTATTTATATTTGTATCCTTTCCCAGTCGTACCCAGTATTAGGCTCACACATTTCAATGATTGACTTTTTGGTTATAGTCTAGGCCAAACCACCTAGTTCTCTATAACCTTGGCTCTGATTACTAATCTGTCACACCCCGACATAGGCGGAAACACAGGAATGTAACATAGTGAACAATCATAACACAAGATACATAATAGATAAATACTAAGATGCATAAATGAAAAGTGTCATGATGACCATCAACCTTAATACAATCTTGAGTGATGTCCCAAATCAAGAACACAACATATAGTCGCCAATTATTACAATCATAATCCCACACAGGGGTCCATTCAATCTTAAACCTCAATCCTCAAGAAAACAAATCCAAAACATACACCAAATGCAAGACTTCTCAAACAAGATTCCTACGGGATTCTCTAAAAGTCTGCAACATGCATCACAACCTTAACGATCATTAACTTCACCTGAGAATGATACTCGAAAACGTCAACAATAATGTTGGTGAGCTCGTAGGTTTGAATCAAAACCCTGTCGCTGTGCCAATATTGCAATAGTTGGACAATTGTGCAATATGATAGTGAATATATGCAAACAACCCATGACTTAGCATCCTCGCTAATCATGTGCGATGACCTAGCATCCCTGCTAGTCACCAAACCAACATATACCAATGCTCTTGGAGCCGCAACTCCGATATGTCACTTATGCACCTAAAGGGCCTACCAGCTAGAGCACTAAATTAGGGCATGACCACACAAAACATGGCAAATCCTTGCCAATCACATACGTTTCCATGCACCTCGATGCATGCAAGTACAATCAAACGAAATAATGTTCACAAAGCAGTCATAAGTACATAATTAAACCACGTTTCGCACAGTTCAAAAAAATAGTTCAAAACACATTTGAGTATTATTTTCACCCAACGGAACAAATTTAAAAAGTGAGGCTATGAGAACTCACCTCAATCAACTGTCTCCAACAACAACTCACTATCACACAAGCAAATGCAACGACGTCCGCACACGACCTAGTCCAGTTAGTGTCCCATTTTATCATATTACCAAAACAGTTTTTTAGGTATGATGCATAGAGGTTAGACGCATGATGTACGGTTATCTTAAACATTTTAGTGGTGTGATGGTTGACGACTTAACTCCAAAGGATACCATATCAAACTCATATCTTTGTATGATATACTTATACTATCCAAGTAAAATAGTTAAGTAATATAAGAAAATAAATACTCATAAATACACTTTGATAATTCTATTCGGTACACTTAGTTACCATAAATATATCATTCATACCATACGAAATGAAACGTTTATTTATGTTAAACATTTTTGAGAAGTTTTGAAAAAATGTACTTTTTCGTCTTTTAGTCGACTTATTAAAATAATTAAATAACATTATTTTATTATTTAAATCAAAAATCATAATTTGAGTAAAAATCTCTAAGTATAAACTTTTTACGAATATTTTGACATGACCCGTACACTTATATAATGTTTCCAAAGTTTTTAAACCTTAATTTCAAACACTTTTCACCATTTAACCACTTTTTGACAAAAACCTCAAAATCGTATTTCAACACGTTTTTCCAAGTCATATTTCCAAAAACGACCTTCAAATACATTTTATAAACACATTTCACTTTTCAAAAGTTCCCCAACATCCTTAAAACGACTATTTAGAGCTTATTAGGCTTTAAGGCCCAATAAGGGTCCAATAAGGTTTTTATATATCCAAAATACGTTCTAAGCCTAAAACTAAGGCCCATTAGTATACATAAGCTTAATCAATGAGTAAGTAAGTAACTCGGACCATAATAAGCCATCAAATAAGCCATGGCTTATTGATGCTTATTGGGCCGTGAGCTTACAAGCTCCAAAATAAGTCTAATAAGCTTAAAAATAAGCTAATAAGCTACGTTATATGCTCGATTATCACCATAAGCTATATAATAGTCCACAAAATACAATATACTAAGGTAATAGCCAAAACATTTTCCTTGTGTTTTTTCCTTTTTAAGCCGAGAGCTAATAAGCTCAAAATAAGTTATACGAGCTTATTAAATAAGCCAAAATCTTCCATAACCTAAAATATACTAATTAGAAATAAATATTTTTCGACCATCACGACCACAATATCAAAACTAAAAATCATTGTTCATTTCTTTTTTTGTTCGACGCAAACCAAACACACCATTTCATTCGTTTCGTTTTAAAGTTTTGATTTTTTACGACGATCAACTTGCACAAATAACTAATACTTATCTTCGTAAGTATTCTTGTTCTCTAATCAATCTTTATCCCTTCTTTGTCAGCATAACTTTCTAGTCATAGTAATTCACTCAGCATTGTATCTGAGCAACAAAGCAGCATTAACTACTTAGAAGTTTTACGTTAAGCAGTACTAACCAAACACTAGCAATACTAACTTTTGTTACTACAGTAATACTACTTAGTATATTTTCAATCTTCATCTCTAAGCAAGTTTAACTTCTACTCGCATCAGTAACTTATATACTAACATTACTATTAATACTAACATATAACTAGTAGTATAACTTTTATACAACCCAATTACTAACAACTTAGCATAATTTTTCATTAGTATTTACAGCAACACAATTATTCTTGACACACTACTATATACCTGAGCGTATAACTCTAAGAATATGTTGAAGTCTTTAAAATCCCAACAATCCTTCCCCTAAACTTGATTTCAACTTTTGTATCTTCAAGTCATTAAAAGTCTTCAACCCATCTATCAGGAGGATGCATTCAAACACTTCATTGACCCTTTCCTGCTTTTGGTCATGAGCTTGAGTATTTTGATAAAACATCTCAATCCAATGGTCAGTTTTGAAGCTTTTTTGTTCGCATTTTTGGTGATTGTTTTTGGTGTAAAGGGGATATCTTTTCTCAACAATCCAACAAAAAGATATGTAAGATTTTTAAACTCACAAAGTGTAACTCTACAGGTTTCAAACAGCCTCCAAATAGTCAACTTTGTAACCTTGTAATTTCTCTATATTTCACTTTTTATGTCACGTCAAACATTACTTTCAGATCACCCTACAACACTCATTTCATATCCACACTGGCCTTGTATTTCCATGTATTAATCTTTACCCAAACTTCTAGGGGTCCTCCAAGTCTTCCTCTATCAATATCCTGAAGCATCTATAATCATTGAAGAATACCTTTTTGACTTCCATCATCTCTTACTCAATTTTAAAGTATCTCATCCTTCCATCTTTTTCAATCTGTATTCATTAATCATTAGAGGTTTTGCTGTGGGCTAGAGGTATAGCATCAATGCTAACCTCACCATCTTTAACTCTATTTTAATATCCTTTTCATCTCTGCCTCCTCTGCAATAATTGCTGCGCTGCTAGCTTCTTCTTGTGCAACTCTTTCTTTTATCCAACTCTGTTCTGCTTGTTCTCAGCAGGCAATCTTGAGTGCCAATTCTCTTCATTCAAGTGCAATTTGATCTTTCTTCTTAATCGCTTGTTCAGGCTCAACCATTTTTCCCTTGCCTTTGTCTTTTTCTGTTGTAAGATTTGAATGAAGAAACTATTGGTGTAAATGCAGATGCTTGCTCCTCCTGATCATGAAAGATAATTCCTTTTGCCTTTGGTCTTGTGCTAGCAACAACAATAGAAATTGTGTGGCAGAAGTGTAACAACCTTTGACTTTTAGGTCGCTTTAAATCTCAGTCAAGGTCTGAGCCAGAGTCAACTCATCAATAATTGTTGTAGCACTGGCAGTAGTAACTACTTCACCAACAGTAGTAACTGGATCAGCAGCACTAACTTCCTTTTCAACAACTTCTTTTTCAGTAACAACTTCTTCACCTTGTAAATCATCTTGTATATCAAACAAAATCTCTTCATCATATATTTCTTGAGTCTCATTAATCAAGGTCACTTATGCATCAACATCAAGATCAGTTATTTTCTACCCCTGTTTGGATGCATCCTCCTAAGCACCCAAACTGACATCATTAGAGGATTATACCCTGCTATCTGAACCAACCTTCCTTAACCTTTTGAGCCTTAAAGTTCTTGACTTCTTTCTCTTTTCTAACTACTTAACTCTCTTATTTAGACTAGCAATCTCCTTTGCTTGAGCAGTTTTTGCTTCCTCCAAATCAAGAACCTGCTTTTGCAGTTTGGTACATAAATTCATCAATTTAGTAAGTTGCAATCTATCCTCGCCACTTTAAAGTGAGTATCATAGGAAGGGGTTATATCAGTTCCTCATTAGTAGCACTCAACAGGGATAAAGAAACATAAGCTTTATAGAGATGGTAACCTTTGTGTAAGATATTTCATACCCCATGGAGTTGAGCTGTTTTAAAACTACACTCAATATAGCAGACATTCAATCCCTTCAGCATCTTCTAACATGAGAATCCACATCTCACACTCTTCTCAAGTGGATAATCAACATCTATCTTATCTACTAGGCTTGTATCTGACGTTCCCACATTTCACTGTCGTAAGCCTTAACAGTTACCCAGAACTATGATTGCATGATTCATATACTGTAGGATAAATGGCGTTAACGCAAAACTTGATAGAAATTGCATTCATAAATCAATAATTGAGCCATCAAACCCATTACTTTGATTCAGGTTTTTTCAAAATCACAACCAAATTGTGAGTTTCAACAACATTTGGGTGACATAGTGATGGGTTTGATGATTAAGATGAAATTGATTCGTGTTTTATGATTAGAGGAGTATATCAAGGTGTAAAATCAATTATAATGAGTAATTAAACCCTTAAACAAAGTATTTAGAAATCACCTCAACAACAATAACTTAAACAAGCACATAAGATAAAGCCTAACGGAATTAACTAACGCTAGCAGTAGGAAGTTATGTCTAGAAGCATTAACTTATGCCTAACAGCAGTAAGTGAATGCCTAGCAACATAAACTAGTACTGGGAGTAGTAAGTTTATGCTTAGCAGCATTTACTTTGAAACACCAGCATTAACTCCAATTTCATTCCAAAAATCATTTCCATCATTAATTTTGATTATCACAAGCTCTCTTTCTGTTTTTAATCTCACAATATCTCTCATTTCTTTTTCTCACCAATTCACTCTATCTGCTTTTATATCACACAACTCTCTTTCTATTTTTCAGCTCACTATATCTCTCATTTCTTTTTCTCACCAATTCACTCAATCTATTTTTATATCACACATTAATAGCCCTAACAGACAGTTTGGTACAAAATTCCATCAATTCCTTTAATTTCATGCTGTCCTCCTCACTTCCAAGTGTGTTAACTCTTAAGAGAGGTGGATCATAGGACTTGTTTAAATGCAGCCTTAAATCAAATTTGAGCTTCAGGCACCCCTAATAAGTAGTCTTGCACCTGGGACCACTACCTGAAAACAGTTCCTGAGGAAAAGACTCATTAAGTGTTGGCCATGGATTGGGTCTTATTTATGTTACCAAATACGTCCTGCTCTGCTTCTAACTAGAAGTAGTAGTGTCAGCCCTTTCATTCTGTCATCCCACTCCTACATGACAGTCTCACTGTTACAAAGGGGAATATGTCTAACTAAGAAGACTGAGATATCTCAGTGATCCTTTTGGCTTTCCTAGGTTTTTTGAGTCTTTTTGGTTAAGATAGTGATGGAACAGTGATTTGGTTCAAGATTACATATGAGACAGTTTGTGGATGTATGATAGGTTCAGTGGGTAGTCTTAACTCTTTACCCACTTTCTGCTAGATTAGTCCACATGTTTAATTTTAGACAACAATATTAAATGCAACTAGCAGCATTAAGTATACTTTCCAGTAGTAAGTCACTATAACAACACTAACTTGAAATTCTTCCTTTATTTGCTTGTACCATTCCATTCCAAATATCCTTTCATTAAATCAAAACTTACATATTAACCTCACCCTGCAATGCAATACTTTAGAGGTTAAGCATTCCAATACTTGCAATCAAATATTGAAATCTGCTAACATCAATGCTTTGTGAGTAAATCAGCAACGTTGTGATCAGTTATAATGAAATCAATATCACTTGAATTAATCTCTTCACATATGAATCCCAGTATGAACATTGATGACTAAACACAATAAGCTTAGTACTTTGAGTGACATACAAGATTTTTAACAATGTAAGATTTGTTCTTTACCATAATCAATGTAAATCTTGGTGTTCATAAAATTGTATCCATAATCAAGTAATTGATTTTGGATCCATACAACACCAATCAACACCAATTATCGTATCAACATACTCTGCTTATCAATAGTGGAGTTAGCAACTAAAGTCAGGCTTTTTACATTGCTGAAGAAATCAACCTTCTTCTAAGAAGATTGCTAACCACTATGTTGTGGATTTCCTGTCTACGCTAGGCACCAAGCATAATCACTATCAAAAAAGCCCTCCAATTTAACAGGTGAATCTCTATAAACCAAAGACCAATTTAGGATGAGACCTATTAATATCTACAGATTCTCTTCCACAACATAAGGATGTGAAGTCTTTAGTGTAACTTTGTAACCTTGCACAAGCACAAACAGAAAACATTATGTCAGTCAAGAAGCTGTTAAGTACATCAAAGATTCCAACATTGATCTGTATAAAATGCACATCCACAAACTCCAGCTTCTTCGACCTTGAGTAAATGCTTTGTTTAAGTCCTCCTATGGGAATGCTGGCTGTCTTTACAGTGGTAAAATCAAACTTTTTTCAAAATATCAGCCACATATTTGTCTTGACTAATGAAGATTCCATCATCTTTCTATTTTACCTGCAACCTTAAGAAGAAAGTGAGCTCCCCCATAGAACTCATCTGGAATCTCTTATGCATCATCTGTTCAAACTCAATACATAAAGACTTTTTAGTAGACCCAAATATGATGTCATCTATATACACATGGACTAACAGGATATCATCTTTGTCCTTCTTGATAAACAAAGTCTTGTCTATAGTCCCTCTTCTAAATCCATTTTCTAATAAATAGGTAGATAAGGTCTCATACCAGGCTATAGGAGCTTGATGTAAACCATATAAAGCCTTTCTAACCTTGTACACTTGTTAGGAAACTCTGATCTTCAAACCCTAGAGGTTGGCAAACAAAACTCTTTTCCTTGTACCATAAACAAAAAATGTCACTCTTCACATCTATCTGATAAATAATGAAGTTCATGAATAAGGCATAAGCTAAGAAAAGCCTAATTGCTTCAATCCTAGCAACTAGAGCAAAAACTTCATCATAATCTATACCCTCCTCTTAAGTGTAACCCTGGGCTACCAGCCTTGCCTTGTTTCTAACTAAAATACCTTTATCATCTTTCTTGTTTCTGTACACCTATTTAGTACCAATAGCCCTCTTGCCACATGGTAAATGAACCAAAGTCCAAACCTTCTGTAATTTAAATTGTAGAAGCTCATCCTGCATTGCTTCTATCCAGCTTGGATTTGTCAAAGCTTGAATCACCTTTTTGGGTTCTACTTGTGATAAGAAAACAAGCAACAAGACCAATTTTGAAAATATTATGGTTGATTCCTGTTCCACAAAACTATACATACCATGTTCAGATCACATACTTGTCATACTTCTAGTTTGAGGTGTTGGATGTCTAATCTCAAAAGATTGTTCAAGTGGATGATCCGTAGTGAACTCTTGTAGTTGGACTAGAACTGACAGGCATAGTTTGTAGCAAAAATGTTCATAGGTCATCCTCTGCACCAATTTCTTCATTTATCATCACAGAATAGACAATCTCTTTCCAAAATAGGGCATACGTTTGGATCAACAATAACATCCATAGACCTATATCACATCAACAACATTATTTTCTATGTCCCAACATTAAACAATTGGAAAACAGTATTAAAGATGTAGTGCTGTTGACATTTCACCTGGCTCTTGATGAACTCTTGGTTCCAATTGTATCTTGTAATCTCACTAACATTATTCTCATAGATGTTTTTAAATCCATATTTTCCTCCTCCCCTGATGGTTTGAATCCCAGCATTAGGAAAATCCTTTGAACTTTTAGAGAGTATTGATCAAGAATGTACACAAAACGGATACAATATATACTCATGATATGTACTACTTTTTCCTTCAGCAAGACATTTGCATCAATGATTACTGGTACCTGCATTACCATTAGTTTGATTCCCTGTAACAACTGTGGCTTATAATTCCATAGATATTATTAGAGCATTTATATCCAAAAGAAAATTAGGTCCATTTCCTGCAATATAAGATATTTCTTCACTAAAACTTGACATGCATATTCCTCTTCTACTACCAAGTCTTACAATTTAATACCCTGATTCTATGCTATTGTTGAGTATCCTACAAAGAACCACTTCATCAGCCGTTCCCATCAAACTTACCTAGTTGATCTAATGTATTAAAAATAGTAACAAGACACCTAAATGGTCTCATGAAGCTAGGCATTTTTCTACCATATAAAATGTTTCATATGGGGTCTTGTTGTGAGCTTGATAACTAACACCCTAGTTTGAACATAAACAATGCATAATAACCGCTTCAGCCCAAAAAGTTTATTGGCAATGTTAAAATCAAGCTAGCATAGCCCTAGCATCTTCTATTAGAGTCTCTAAATTTTCTTTCTGCTCCTCCATAATGTTGTGGAGTCCTAGCAACACTAAATTTCCTCTTAATACCCTTCATCACGGAACAAAACTAATTCAAGACCCTATTCTTCAATTCAGTTCTATATACAATTCTGATCACTTTTTTTTTCCACTTTAAGGACTAATAATTTTCTATGCCTGTAATAAATGTTTTTAAGGATTTCAACTAGTTTTAATCCTTAGTGCTAAGAAGAAAGCCAACTAAACCTTACTATAATCATCAGTGACAACTAGGCAGACATCATTTTTCATTAGACTCTTACAAATGTTGGCCCAAACAAATCATATGCAACATTTGTAATGGTTGGCTGATTGAGCTTACAGCTTGGTCTTACAAGAGGCTTTATGTTGCTTTCCTTTTTGACAAGCAACACATGTATTATTATTTTCAAAATCTTTGATGGTAAACCTCTAATAAGTATCCACTCCTAGTTTGTGTTCATAGTTTGATATTTATATGTCAAGCCTCCTATGCCATAAATAGATTCATCTAAAGTGGCCATTTGCCAAAGAGCCAATTTAAGACCTCCCTTAAGGAACAATATTTTTCAGTTCAACACTGTACATGTATCTTTTCTAGGACACTAAATGAAGCAAGACATGATTTTTCATCAAGTATCTTAAAGTCCTGAGACAAAACAACACTATCAGTGTCCTGTAAAAAGAACAACTGTTTTTCTTTGTCCATAACCATTTGTGAGAACACTGAAAAGGTTTAAACATAAGCTCCTTATCAAAGTACAACATCGTCCAAAATCCAATTTACATGTACTGATTTTACCTTTACCATGATCTAACCTCCTTTGAGATCTCCTCCAAATGCAAACAAATCCACCAAAATTCTTCATAATCCTAAGTAGGTGGACTTGTTTCCAGTCATGTGTCTAAAACATTTGATGTTGTCCTTGCACTATTCACTGTTGGTCTTGGGTAGGCAATATTAACTGATACTGCTATTTTTGAAAAGTTTTGCCCATCAGTATTAAGTGTTTTAATTCCAGATTTCATTAAGCCTAGCTTTTGGAACAAAATTTTCCTTTACATGAGGTGAAGTCATTCTTTCGAATTTTGTGATTTACCCTTCTAGCATTGTTCCATACAAATTTTCTCTACCATTTTTTTTCATAAGAAACACAATCTTTGATCAAATTATTAAAACTGCCACATTCATAACAAGCTTTATTTTTAAACTCAAAATTACTTCCTAATTTCTGAGTCATCAAATTATTCTAGTTTCTCTGGTTACCTCTAGGGCTTTGACCATTTTTCCTAGTGTATTTAGCATGCTTTTTGTTCTCAAATTATTCCAGTTTCTCTGGTTAATAGACTCCCTAGGTATTTTCACATGCTCATTAGATTTAACAAATTATATTTTAGAAAAACTAGGTTTTCTCTGTTTAGAGTTAAACTCAGTCTCATTCTCATCCTCACTGTCAGATATCCAGTCTTTAATAAGTGGTTTACTAACAAACTTAGATTTTGACTCACAAGTCTTAACTTTACTAGTTGTAACATCAGGTATAGTTTGTTACTTGCGACTCATAAAAACTTAATCTTCCTCATCAGGAGGTACCAAATCATATTTAAGGACACAAAGTTCCAGTAAAGGGAGGGGGAACGCATGATACCCTTCCCTTGGTTTTGTACCTTCATTCTCCTAACTATCTAACACTTTATTATCAACCACTTGACATCAAACCCCACAAATAGTCTTGAACTTATCACATACTATGAATCTCTAAAAGTTTGCTTAGATTTTTAGATGAATTTCCAAACTTCTAAGGTAATTTTAAATCATCTCTTCCATTTTAGTCATTTCAAATTATTTCTAAGCTCTGTTTAGTGCATTATCTCTCAGACTTAATATCAAGTTTTAAAATCTTTATGTCCTCTTCAAAAAAAATCTCATTCTTTTTATACACATCTAGTCTAGCCTCTACAGATTCTAGACCTGCTTTATAAGCACCTACATTTAATTGAGACTTATTAAAATCTTTTGTCAGATTATCATAATGTTCTTTGAGAGTTTCATAAGATTTTAAACATGCTTTGGAACAAGTAGATACCTCAGAATATGAGCTTGAAGAACTTGAAGAGCGTAAAGATGTATATGCCATAAGTGCAAAGTTTGTAGGTCCTTCTTCAGCCTAGTCACTCCATTCATACCCAAGTCCATCTTGAACTACCAAAGATCTTGTCTCTGTTGTTTCCATTGTCACATTCCTCCTTACAGATTCTCTGTTCCTGTTCTCCCTTGGAGCCCTACACTCCCTTGCAAAATGACCCTTTTTATGACAACTATAGCATTATACCTTTGATTTGTTAAACCCTATGGTCTCAGAACCATTGGCATTAATCTCCTTCCATCTTATTAGGAATCTTCTGGCTCTCATGTCAATATATGCCATCTGCCACTTTAGAATCATACTCTTTCAAGTTATCCGCATCAATCTTTTGTAAGTCCCTCCATCATTAAATTATGGATTGTTAGATTGTTTTGCCAAAGAAAAAAGTAGATCACAAGCAACACTCATACTAGAGTATTGGCATATTAGAACCATAATCATTGATTGGAACTGCAATTTATTGGAACGACACAAAAGCCACATTTATGAATTTTGGTTTGATATTGAGACTCTTTAACTTTAGTTTCATAAATATTCAGAATTGTATATAAGGTCCATCTATGCTCAAGGTTCTAAATCAGGTTTTGTTCCTCCAGATCAGGTATGAGCCCTTCATTCGAGGAACTTCTTAAAAAACCCTTCATATTCATATCTTCTGAGAAATAGTTATCACCCATTAGCCTCTAGCTGACTGAATAACTTATGTAGCTTCAATAGATTTGATCAAACCTTCATAAGATTGATCCAATTAAAATTCTTATACTATTTCTTTAGAAGTGTCTTCTGAGTTTTCTTTGACTCCTTATTACCTCCAAACCTTTTCTCTATAGCTTCCATCTGAGTCTTAGCAAATAGTTCTGATATGTGTAGATTGTTTCTTCTAATTCAAAGTTTCTCAACAAGCTCTGATACCACTTGTTGATCCCACTTGAATAGATCTTGCTTAGCTTGTATGAAGCTTAGTTGTATTGAGTAAATCCAAGACAACTATGGTAGAAACTTTAATTATGAATATCAAAGACTATGCGAAATCTAGTCAATGATACTAAGAAGAATTTATTAATAAAACAGTAACACAAAAATAATAACAAGACCAAATATCAAACTTTTCAACCTCAATATGAACAAACACACTAATATGTTAGGGTTTACAAAACCTTGAAGCTACGAATATCAAAGATGTACATCTAACATTATGCCCTAGGACCTCCTTTTATACACCAAGGAGTCCTACAAGGCTTACAATACTTTCCTAACTTATCAAGATCTTTTCTATAAAAAACAAATCTTTTAAACAAATAAGTTATACATATCTTCTTTACAAATAACTAATACTTATCTTCGTAAGTATTCTTGTTCTCCAATCATCTTTGATCTTCATCCAGCTATATCTTTCCCAAGTCAGAAGTAATCACTCAGCAGTTGTAACTGAGCACAGCAGCATTACAACTGAAAAAATTTATTCTAGCAGTACAAACATATACAAGGCAGTACTAACTTTTGTACTAGCAGTAGTAACTACTTAGAATATTTTTAGTCTTCATCTTTGAGCAGTCTTAACTTCTACTGGCAGCAGTAAATTTATACAAACAGTACTAATTATACTAACAGTAGTAACTAGCAGTAGTAACTTTTATACTACCAGTACTAACTACTTAGCATAATTTGCATTAGTATTACCAGCAGCACTAAGTATGCTTGATCAACACATAATATATACCATGAGCAGTATAACTCTAAGAATAACTTTGAAGTCTTTAAATCCCAACAATTTCTTATTGGGCCGTGAGCCCATAAGCTCCAAAATATACATATTAAGCTTCAAAATAAGTTAATAAGCTACGTATCGCATTTGGTTATCACCATAAGCTATAATATAATCCACAAAATATGACATACTAGGATAATAACCAAAAACATCTCCTATGAGTTTCCATATATTTCTGAGCTAATAAGCTTTAAATAAGCTTATTCGAACCCACCAATAAGCCAAAATAAGCTATATACAAAATAAGCTACATAGCAAATATATGTTTTCAACCATCACGACCATAATATCAAAACTAACAAAACCTTATACTTTTTTCATTTTATTCGAATCCCAAACGCACCCTAAACATTTATTTGTAAACTTTTCGCTTTTGATTTTTAACGATCGGGTCATACAACTAACAGCTATGCATCATTAACAACCCAAAAGGACAAGTAAAATTTAAATTTAAAAGACTTACAAGATTGGTCTTCAAAATAATTTTCGACGCGACAACCCAAACGTTGTTTTAATGAATACCCGAACACTAGAATCAACCCAATATATCACCAATCTTCATGTTTTTGATCAAGGTTTGAAAAATGTAAGTGTTTGTTTATGTTTGGAGCTCGTCCAAAACCAAAAAAAGAAAAGGAAAGAATATTTTTGTAAAAATGATAACTATATGTTTTCAAAATGGTGGAAGGAATATTTATATGTACCAACTTAGGACAAGTTTAGCTAAAATTAATCCTTCTTGTCCCCCTAACCCTTACGCGTCCCACTTAAGCATCCTAGGAGGGTTCGAGTCTTTCTTTTCGTGTCGGGTTCACTTAAATCTCATAAAACTTGATCGTAAAATATTCCCCAAAGTTAATTAGCATTTTTATTCACCTTAAAAATACTTTTTTTTATTAACGTAGAGTATTTACATGATATATTTCCACATTATACTTCCCAAAAACTTATTTGGACATTAACGGACGTGTTGGGACTCGTTCTTTGGCATTTTTTTAAATTCACGGGTCAACCACTCAGATCATAAATAACATAAAGATTATTACACACCATAAACCATAAAATATCTTAAATCTCATAAATTCACCACCGTCAACACGGTACAATTTCTAAATAAATTGACAAACGTCATATAGTCAAAGGACTAAAATAGAATATTCAAAGCACAAATAGGGCAAGGGTTACACATTTTGTTGCTCTATAGATATTATCTATTTTAATTAAAAGGCAGCAATGATCATTAAATGCTACTTGTCGGAACCCGCTAGGGAACAGGGTTGACCCGTTAGACGCTGCATCATAACCCATCAGAACCCGTCGAAAAGTATAAAAGCCAGCAAGATCCAACCCGGTCCATACTACCCATCTCTTAATATCCCGCCATTTATTACGTCCTATTTTTTGATAGAAACATGTATCCCATTAAACCTCTCCCACTCATACTTGTCCTATGAATGACTCATCTTACCCACAAAAACCCTTCACACACAAAATAATTCTCAGATTCATCCTCTTTTTGATCTCACATGCAAATTTTGATCAAACCCAGGAACAAAAAAAGGAGCAGCAGCGGTTAATTTCCATGCCTAAATCAAATCAATTATGTAAGTTTATGAACCCTAATTAAATTATCAGTTTTTAGTATGTGGGTTTTGTTGTTTTGTTATGGTTGTTAAATTATCAGTTTTGAGTATGTGGGTTTTGTTGTTTTGTTAGGGTTGCTTGGATTAGCTTAATTTTCCAGCTTATGACCTTATTTGATTTGGGGATATCTCATAAACTAACTTTTTACCCTAATTAGATTATTAGTTTTGAGTACATGGGTTTTGTTGTTTTGTTAGGGTTGTTTGGATTAGCTTATTTTCCTGGCTTATGAGCTTATTTGATTTGGGGAAACCTCATAAACTCACTTTATTCGGCTTATAAGCTTTATTACAAAAAAATGATGGTGACATTGATTGCAAGAGGCTGTGATGAGTCTGCGGGTGTGGGGAGTTAAAGGAATGGATTGTTTTTAGGTGTTGTGTGGCATATAGTGTATCATTATGAGTTTCAACTAACGTGCATTGTTTTTGTTATGCAGTAAAAGGAATTGATTCAGTTGAGATGTGAGACAAATGTTCTCCTGTTCGAATGAAAATCTCAGGTTCTGAAGCTGCAACGAGTTCATGTACATGTAAGTTACATTAGTTATAAATATTGTCGATTATTGCATGTGTCCGTATTTTAATTTACATTTTTTATTTATTTATTATGCATTACAGCCATAGACAACATTTACAAGTATAAACTTGGCTGTAAGATCAGATGAATTTGATTCATTCGTATGATGTGCTGACCACGAAGTAGACTAGGTAATTTTGATAGCATGTTTTGCGGTTTAATCGAGTGTCAAAATGCAATGAGTAGATAAGTAGTTAAAAGCAATTGCAAATAAGTATCATCTTCTATGTATATTATTGCACTTCGAAGTAGACAGGTTGGAATAAGGGTTTTGGGATTGCTTTTTAAACTGCTTAATTTTAAGGGTGTATGTGATTGCTTATTCAAATTGCTAGTCTGATTAGCTATAAGTAGAATGTTCTTTTGAATTAGTACCATCTAAATGCTTATTTGAAATAGCTTCTTTCAAAATGCAATAACAGATGGTCTTTACGTACCTGATACGAGCTTTTTTTCATGGTTGCAGCTGATGCAATCCTTTTGGTCTAGAAACTACATAACACTTACTTGTAAGTCACATTTTATTTGATGCAATACTTAACTCTAAATGACCTACACCTGAGCCATTATAAGATGCAATTAGGGTCGCCTTTTCTAAAACCAAAAAATAGATAAGAGTTGCACACCAGTGAAGATTTGTTATTTAAATTTAGTTGATTTCATATACTGATTGGAATTTGTTGATTGAAATTAGGATGTTTCAAAGCCAAAACAATCAAGTGAGAGTTCTAAGGTATGAGAGGATGAACCTGAGCCGATGTTGGGTGTAATTGGTAAGGACATTTTTTGATTATGGGTTTCGAGTTTGAGTAAGTTTTGGATTTTGATTTGTTCCATCAGCAGTCACAAATATGTTAATTATTAAATAGTGGTTTTGATATCGAGTTATTTTATATTGGCTAAGATTTACGAGATGAACACTTATATTTTGTCAAAAATCATCATAGTTTCAAGACACAAAGGATTATGAACTGTAAGTTGTTTCAAGACTCTTATGTAGTTGCAATTGAATGTTCTTCGGCTAATGGTTCTAATTAATTCAATATGCTTTGACGTAATATAGGGTGTTAAGTAAATGGAGTTCATCTTGGGAAACCAGTTTCCCCATAGATATCGCTTCCCTATCTCATTGCAAACTTGAGTTTTGAACAAGAAGGTATTAATAACATTACCCCCGCGTTTGAATTAATCTATTGGAACTGGATTGCCTAAATATGTCATTTTCAGTTAACTTTTGTACTAATTGCCTAAATATCATAATTTTCAAAAGACATAACTCACATATCACAACTTTAAAAACCCACTAACCATTCTTTGTGGATACTTTAAGTAGATATTTGAATGTAAAGGAGAGATGGGGTTGTTATGTAACAAAAAAGCGACTGACTCACACCGCAAAAATAAGTCAACTTTGTCGCTTGGTGATGACATCAAATAACGTCTATTTTATAGCATTATTTATCCCATGTATTTAACCCATTTTGTATAATTATTGCAAAGAATTGTTACTTAATCATTTATATTTAAGAATTGTAGTAATTATGGAGTATTTGGTGAATATTAGCAAAAGACGCGCGTTCTGGAGCTTAAATGAAGATATTTTAAAGATTAATGATTCTGACAACCAATACGCCATATCCATCAAGGAAGATACGGCGTATTCAGAGAAGACCAATATGTTGTATTGAAGACGCGCCTGCACTCACCAAAAGACCACAAAGGAAACAAGCTTAATACGTCGTATTCAGAGAAGACCAATACGTTGTATTGAAGATATAGTATGTGAATATTCTGGAAGATATCAAACGTCCCTACTCCAAGAAACTCCAATACATCGTATCCAATCCATTGGATACACCGGTATAAATAAAAAACTCAAAATCGAGTTTTAAGTGTGCCAAATCATATTCTCGATACCTAAACCATAAAAGTCGATTTTCAGAGGAGAAAAAGAGCAGAAGAGGTCTTGCAACGCATTGCAATCCATAGAAGACAACGTGTAATTTCTTATACTTTTGTAATCGTTCAGTTTTTGGTATCTTTCGTTAACTTGGTTAGTTTACCTTGGCAAAACAATTACACCTTCGGGTAATAGCCGTTATTATGAAGATTTAACTGTTTGGTTTTGTTTATATCTCGATTGCTTAATTTATCATTGAATGCTTGTTTATATTTATTAATTCATACTTGTTTACGTGCTTTTGTATGCGACCTATCATTCAACTGGATCTAGTGATACAAACCAAGTAATCTAGATGCCGGGATAGCTCTCCATATAGTAGTTTATACATCTAGAATCATAGGATCACAAGTATTGTCCTTATAAAATCATGCTAAGTATACGCTTCTGGCTTAACTAGTTAACGGAAACTGCCTTTGGTTTATTGAACATGTTGACTAGTAGGTGAATCTAAATAATTCAACAAGTAATGTTCTAATTCCATTTTGGATAAGTGAACTACTAGAGTATAAATTACCATTAAGCAGTAAATGGGTAAAGTCTCTATGAGCTAGGGTTTAACAAGACCATCATTGCTTTAATCCCTAAGATAGATTATAATCAGCAAATAAGGATGCTTTATATGGATGTTTTAATTGTGACAGAATTAATGTGTCTTGGTCTTAGGATGAAGTCCCACCTAAGTCTAAGAATGATATGCCTCTTCGAGATAAGTAATCATTACACTGAATAAACAAACCAACTCTATTAATGATGGCTAATACAGTTTTCTACATAAGGCTCGACCGCTCTTTTATCTTCTGTTAATTTGCTTGTGTGGGTTAAAGTGTCTTGAATTGATTGTAGTCACCAAACAATCCTGTGCCAGTCTCTCAGGCTGAAACCTCCCTTTTACCTGTTAGAATTAGGATTAGAACTAACATAAGATTAGCATAGGTTTGACTTAGATTAGATAACCAAAATATAAATAAATTAAGAGATTTAACCTTGTTTCAAGTGTTCGACACCCTACTTACCACAAATCTACCACCGACTGGGTACACTGCCCGTTAAAGTGTTATTTTTTGTTACGTCAGCAAAATATAAATTTAAATCTTGAACTATCATAAATAAACACCACATAATAACACATCAAGTTTTTGGCGCCGTTGTCGGGGAGTGAAAATTAATCTTGTTTTTTGTTTTATATTTTGGTTTTTAACATTAGATCTAACCCTTAGGAGTAGCGTAAATTAGATTAGTGTATATTCTTGTATATTCTGTATAATTTTGTATATTTGTTAGTTTAATTGCTTGTTTGTATATTTGTGTGTTTAATTTAATTGTTTTCGTAATACACTGTTCTGTTAGATAATTCGATACGGCTTATCCACTTCCATTGGATACGGCGTATCCAACTTTCTGTCCAATAAAACAACATATTCGCTTAATCGATTAATACGGTGTATTCACTTCTATTGAATATGGCGTATCGATCATCTGGAATAGAATCAGAATCCTAAGTTTTTATATTTGATTTTCGTGCTAAAAAAAATTATATCCTAAAAGAGCCTATCCTACTCATTGTTTATCTCTTGTTTCAGGTAGTGCATGACAAGGAGTTCTACTAGCAAACTATTCACACCTTACAAAAAACCTGAATGAGAATTTTGATCATCTAGGAGACACTTCAAGACACTAAGTGTTGACGAATTGAGATTGCCTGATTTCAATTTATTTTCTGACCAAGAATACTCGAAGGAAGAAGAAGCGGAAACAATGGCGGAAACTATAGAACAGTACATGAGCAAGACCTGAGCTGACTATGGATCGAGGGTTGCTAGGCCTAAAATTGAAGACAAAGATAACTTTGAACTGAAGGGCCAATTTCTCAAGGAACTACATACTAACACCTCTAGCGGTTCAGATCATGAAGATGCGAATGAACACATTGAGAAAGTTCTTAAGATCGTCGATCTATTCCACATTCCAAATATTACTATAGACCAAGTGATGCTTAGAGCGTTCCATATGTCCTTAACTGGAGCAGCAAGCCATTGGCTAAGAAACGAACCAACTAGTTTAATCACAACTTGGGATGGTCTTAAAACAAAATTTCTAAACAAATATTGCCCGCCTGCTCGAACTGCAAAGAAGATAGAGGAAATCAACAACTTTCAGCAAGAACCAGATGAAAACCTCTACCAAGCATAGGAGCGATTTAAAGAACTCTTGATGAAGTGTCCTTAGCACTATTTAACAGAGATGTAGGAGGTAATCTTGTTCTATAATGGATTGGGAATTCCTACTCGAGAAATTCTTGATTCAAAAGGTGCAATACCATCAAAGACTGCTGCTGATGCAAAGGTAGCCATTCAAGAAATGGTTGAATACTCTCAGAAATGGCACAATGGAACATCTAGATCAAGAACTACCGAAACTTCTGACGGATTGGCAGCTATACAAGCACAACTGAACAATCTTGGAAGAGAGATCAAAAAAGTGAAAGAAAAAGTCTATGCTGCTCAAGTTGGATGCGAACAATGTAAAGGACCCCATTACACCAAAGATTGCCCACTCAAAGAAGAAGGGAAAACCCTCGAAGAAGCTTACTACACGCAATTTGGTGGACCTTTTCAAAGAGGGGGATATAGAGTAGCAGCTCCGGGATTCTATCAAATGAACAACGCAAATCCTTCGTACCAAGAACGAAGGCAATCTATGGAAGATTGTTGGGATTCTAAAGCTTCTATAACTTAATACTGCTGCTTCAAGATTAATACTATTAGTGAAGACTTAATGCTGTTAATGAAAATTGAAGAAATAAGTATAAGTCTTTAGTACTGCTAGCTTTATAGTTAGTACTGCAAGTATAATGTTAGTACTGCCATTAATAGTTAGTACTGTTAGTTAGTATTAGTACTGCTAGTATATTGTATTAGTACTGCTTATGAGATATGCATGAGATAAATTAGGAATAGATATTCATTATCTCATAACGCATTTTGTAAGCCCATTGGGGTTTTCCTTGGTGTATAAAAGGAACCCTTATGGCATAGTTAGAGATATGAATTTAGATAGAAAAACATAATAGTTGTTAGGCAAAACATATAGTTGTTTTGTTATTTGTGCAATATATTGAAGTTAAGAGAATCTTCTGTGTTAATCTTATTGTTCTTCTTGAGTATATATACTAGATTCCGCATAGTATATATATATATATATATATATATATATATACATAATCGTCAAGGTTTCAACCTTAGTTGTCTTGGATTTATCTAAGGTGACTAAAAGCTTCAACAAGCTAACAAACGATCTATTATAAACGGGAACAACAAGTGGTATCAGAGCCAGGTTGAAACTCTGAATAAGAAGAACTCAATTGTAAGATGGCAGAACAAGACACTCCTCCACCAACTATCATAGCAATGAAAATCCCTATCATCAAGAAGGGAGAATATGATATTTAGAGCATGAGAATGCGATAATATATCTGTCACATAGACCATAACCTATGGGATGTTATTGTCAATGGAGATCTAGAAGAAGATCCGCACCATATGGAGGAAATACATTCTGCTACCTCATGCCTCCTAAGACTGCCAAACAACTAGCTGCTAAAAGGAATCAGGAAGAGTTTGTTTTTTTACTTTTAGCAAATACTGATGAATACCTCCTCAAGTTTTACAATGTTGCAGATGCTAAATCTCTCTGTTCTGCAATCAAAGCAAGGTTTGGAGGAAATGAAGAATCCAAAAAGATGTAGAAGAATGTTCTAAAACATCAGTTTGAAAACTTTACTACTGCATCAAATGAAAGTCTAGACAAGGCTTATGATAGGTTCCAAAAACTCATAGTCCAATTGGAGGTTCATGTGATCCAATATCAAGGAAGATATTAAACTAGATAGTTCCTAAAGAGTCATCTCCTTCATGGAATCAAATTGCTCTAATCATGAGAAATAAGCCAGACATTGATGAGATTGATATTGATGACCTCTACAACAACCTTAGGGTCTATGAAGATGAGATGAAAAGGTCTTCAAGTTCTACTTCTACTTCTCAGAACTTGGCATTTCTTTCCTCTAAGAACGCTAGCAGTACTAATGAAGTTAGTACTGCCAGTGGAGATTTTGGGGTTAGTACTGCTGGAGGAATTAGTCAAGTTTCAACTACCCCATGTTCTCATGATGTAGCGTGCTCTTTCTTTGCACAACCAACAACCAGTCCTCAACTTGAAAATGAGGATTTTCAGCAGATTGATGAAGATGACTTGGAAGAATTGGATCTTAGATGGCAGGTGGCTATGTTGACTGTCAGAGTGAAGAAATTCATTCAGAAGACAGGAAGGAACTTGGATTTCAAAGAAAAATGACCTGTTTCTCTTGATAAGTCAAAAATTAAGTGCTACAACTGTCACAGAAAAGGGCACTTTGCTAGGGAATGCAGATTGGAAGGAATCAAAGGAGATAGATTTATGGTGACAATGGCAGGAGCAATGCACCAACAAATGAATCTTCATCACAGGCATTGGTGGCTCAAGATGGTCTAGGAAGCTATGACTGGAGTAATGATTTTGAAGTAGAACCAGTCAACTATGCTTTAATGGCAATCTCTTCTTCAAGCTCATCAAGTTCTTCTGACAATGAGGTACAAAAATGTTCTAAACATGTCTTGGAATCTTTTAAAACTCTTCAAAAGAATTATGATAGTGAAAGAGAAAAACATAGAAGAGCAAGACTAGAAATTTAGGGTTATGAGTTAGCCTTAGAGTCACTAGAATCTAGGATACTTGTACATGAAAAGAATGAACTGGCTTGGGGTGAATATAAGTTTCAAAACTATGAGCTTAAATGTAGAGAAATAAAAATTAACAACTTTAACCTGGAATTAGAGAAAGTTGTTAAAGAAAGAGATGAGTTAAAAATAAAGATAGAAAAATGGGAAGAATCGTCCAAGAATCTTGATGAATTACTCAATAGTCAAATGAATGCTAGATATAAAACTAGTTTAGGATATGGCATACAATTAAATGAAATGAGTAACAATTCTAAAACTGATAGTAAGATTAGTTTGAGTGTTTTTGATGTCAGATTAAGTGATGAAGAGAACACACCAGCAAATGATAGGTTCTCTAAAGCAGATGGGTTTCATGTTGTTCCCCCTCCTATAACAGGGAACTTCCTAACCACAAGATCTCACATATCATTTGCAAGCTTAGATGAATATGCCATTAGGAAGAAAATAATTAAGTCAAAACAACTGATCTTAATACTAAAATAAGTGAGACTGTAGGAAAAACAAATGAAGCAAATACTCAAAAACCTAAGACAGTCTATGAATCAGTTAACAGAGATAAAGTTATCATTGAGGATTGGAACTCAGATGATGAGGATGATGTGTCTGAAGTGCAAAACAGTTTGTCTGTTAAGAATAAATGAGACTCAAACAGTTTATAACTAGAGTTTGATAAATTGGTCAAACTTCTCAGAAACAAGGAATTGGATTTAAGAAAATAAAAGCCTGCTTTGTCTGTAAAAGTACTGATCATTTGATCAAAGATTATAATTTTCATGACAAACAGAGTCAAGAACCTAAGCTAAAAACTATGGTCAATACTGGTCCAAGGATGGACAAACCAGTGTGGGATAATACTAAAAGGTTAATCAACAAAATTTTTCAAAATTCCCTCATTAAGAAAGACTTTTGTCCTCAGGTAGTACTAATCAAGAAAGGTTTGATTACTCTGTGTTTTTTATAAAAAACAAAATGTGAAAAGGCAGTTCACATAATTAGTACTGCCTTCGGCCTGTTAGTAATGCTATGGCCTGTTAGTACTGTTAGACCATTTGCCCTAAAATAGCACAAACTGGTGGTGCTATTAGACCAATTTACCCAAGAATGGACAATGTAAGATCAAGAGGCTCATATTCACCTATCAAGAGGTCTTACTACACAAAACCAGCTTTTAGACCCAAGGCTTAAAACAAGATGTTTAACAACTTTTTTGGGTTTCAAAAGATGACTACTGCTGGACAGAGCAAGTAGTTAACACTGGTAGGTAGATGGATAATTGACCTTAAAAAGTCAAGGTGGGTTTGGAGGCCTAAGGAAAATTACTTGGATCATGTGTCCAAAGACAGTGGATCATTCATGCTCAAGAAGGTTGAGTATGTTGACCCAAAAGGGATTTCCAAGTCTGTAACGGCTTGGGTCCCTAAGAGATACTAATTCTCTTACCTTTTGTGCAGGGCATATCAGAGATATTGTTCACAGGATCATTGCAGTGCGTGGTTAGTTGGTTGCTCTAGCATATGATTGGTGTTGCTCATTCTAGGACCAAGCATATCGAGATTCGATTTCATTTTATCAGAGATTGCTATGAGAAAAGACTGATAGAAGTTATCAAGATTCACACAGACTCTAATGTTGCAGACCTTCTCACCAAAGGATTTGATGTCACAAGATTTAACTTTTTGGTGGTTAGCATTGGGATGTTAAATCTGTAGCTATATTTGAGGGGAGGTTATATGTACACTAGAGGGTAAATATGATGAATACTTGGTTAATACTGCTGAGCTTAGTTGATACTGTGAGTTACAACTTTGTACTGCTAGTACAAAAGTTAATACTGCTAGGTTCAGTTAGTACTGCTGTGTACATATCGATTGGTGTGACTGCTAGAAGCTTTCTCTGAAGGGAGGAATATGATGGTAGAGTGTTCCTTCAGTGTTGGTTGTAAACCACACAACAAATGGTCATCAGTTCACCATGTCTAACAGACATCAAGAACTGGCTAGTCCAAAGCAAATGGTTTTGGTAAAGACTTCTCAAATTCGTTGATGGTTGATAGTTTACCAAAAACTATATGGTTATCAATGCACCATGTTATTGCAATAAAGCATTGGCTAGTCTAAAAACTATAAAACAATCCAATGATCCACCTCTCTCAAGAGGTTATAGACTTGGAAGTAGGGAGGACAGTTTAGAACTTATGGAATTGATGGCAAACTGTATCCAAATTGTCTACATTATGAGGAAAAAGAATAGAGAGATTTGCTGAGTTCAAAAATAGAAAAAGAGTTGTGTATGATAAACAGAAATGAATGTTTGGTGAGAAAAACAATTGAGAGATATTTTGTGAGTTTAAAAACAGAAAGAGAGTATATGAGAGTCTACATTGGTGCTGAATATCTATAATGGATCAAGTTTGGAGTTAATACTGCTTGGTATAACACTTAGTACTGTCAGTGTTAAGTTAATACTGCTAGGCAAGTAATACTACTGTTGGATGAAGTTAGTACTGTTAGGCTTAGCATTAGTACTGTTTGAGTCTTAACAGATTTTCCTTAGTCAAAGAGCCGTTGAGATATTTCTGCCGCATCTATAGCTTATAGGGTTTTACTAATTAGAGACTTATTGATTTATCTATATCATTAAACGATTTCTTCAAGATAAGTACAACTCTTTTACAGTCGATGAAAACATACTCTTTTAAACCTCACTCATAATTCAACTCACTTTACTAGACCATTACACTTTATCACACGAACTAATCCCACATCTTTACTCATCTTCTCATTCATCAAATGGCTCAGTTGGAATTTTGCGACAAGCATAATATGGTCGCATATTTGGTTAAATCTGAAAGCAGTGAGGGTTTTGATGAAATCATAGATTTTCTTACTTCAAGCACATGATGAAGAGCAACAGCAATCACCCTCAAGGATCACATATTCACCATCATTATGTCCACAACCTACTAAACCATTCCCTTCACCAGAACCACTTCAACCCACCCATGAGGCAGAGGAGACTGCTTCTATGCCCCATGATTCACCTCTCCATGCTGTTCACTCATATGGAAGTGCTGAGGGTAGCATGCAACAACATGATTTGACAGTTTTGGTTAACAAATTGAATGACAAGATTGATGGATTGGATAAGGACTTGCATTAGACAAAGAAGATTTATAATACTGCTCTCACCAAGTTAGTACTTAGAGTAAAGAAACTAGAGTACAAGCTGAAGTCTGGCAATGCTAGAAGAAAGGCAAAGATTATTCTTTTTGATGATGAAGAGATTGCAGAGGATTCTTCCAAATAGGGGAAGAAGATTTCTCAAATTGATGAAGATCTAACAATTTCTCTAGTACAAGATGAAGGTATTTCTTGGATTCCACAGGAAGAGGAAGTTCATGAGAAGCCTAGTGATGAAACTAAAGTAATTATACAAGAAGAGACTCCTACTGAAATTATTGAAGAACATGGAAGTGGTGAGAAAGGTGAGATAAAGATTAGTACTGCTAGTCCTCTAAAGGTTACAAAGGTTAGTATTGCTGAAGCTCATGTGTATACAAGAAGGAAAGCCAAAGATAAAGGAAAGGCTATAATGGAAGAACCTGCTACTCCAAAGAAGCTTAAGAAAAGAACTCAAGTGCAGTTGAGTATGGATGAGGAGTTAGCTAGGAAGATAGAAGAAGAAGAAGAAAGAGCCAGATTTAATGCAGAACAAGAAGCAAGAGCTTTGCAAAAAGAAGAAGAAGAAGAAAGACTTAATCTGGAAGCAGCTTGGGAATTGCAAAAACAACTGGATGAAAGACAACAAGTCCCTACAGAAGCTACTCAATCTAAAGGAATTGACTGGAATGATCCAAGTGTACTAAAATATCATGCTTTAAAGAATAAACATGTGTCAATAGCTCAAGCAAGAAACATACTTGAAGAACCAAGGAGGTTACAAGGAAAGCAACTTCAAGAGAATGAGCTATAATGACATCAGACCAATTTTTAAAAGGGTATGGGATCATGTCAATACTTTTATTCCTATGGGGTCTGAAGTTGAAAAAGGGTCTTCTAAACCAAGTAAAAGAGAAACTTCAAAGGCAGCGGAAGAAGAGAATGTTGAAAAAGAAGATGTAAAACCTGACCCAGTAATGAGTGAAAAGAAATCTGTTGGAACAAGAAGAAAAACACTTGCAAGAAGAAGAGCAAGTGACAAACAAGTTGAAGATAGATCAAAGAGACAGAAGAAAGAAAAAGAATCTGATGATGTTGAACAAGAAAAAGAAGATTTAAGAATGTGGTTATGAGTTCTTAATGATAAAGAAGAATCTGTGACTCCAGAATTTCTCTCTGTTAGATACCCTATAGTTAATTGGGAGTATCAGCTACCTGGTCGAATGGAAATAACAGATATAGAAGTATACAAGTTAACAAGAGCAGATGGAAGTGCAAGCTTTCATGGAGGTACAAAGTCATTGTTCAGAAGACTTGACAGAGATGACCTGAAGGTTTTATACAAATTGGTTCAAGAAAGATTTAAAGATCATTCAGAAGAAGAAGGAATTAATCACTTTGGGGAGATGAGTTGATGTTTGATCTAGATGAGCAAGATGAGATATGGAAGAACCAAGAGAGTTGGAAGGTACTAAGATGGAGATTATATGAAAACTCAGGAGTTAATTCAGTGTTTTTTATTGATACTCCTATGGAGATCAACATGCTTGTTGAGAAAAAGTACCCACTCAAAAAGGAAATACTAGAAAAGATGATAAACTTGAAGCTGCAAGCTGAAGAAGAAAGCACCATGGCATTTGAGCTAATCAAGTTTACAAGATCACAGATTGAAGAGAAGCAGTAAGGTGTTTGAAAGAATCCTCCGTCATAAAAGTAGATCTAATCCAGAAGAAACTTAGGATTTAAGAGTAAATCACAAGTTTAGGGGAGGATTGTTAGGATTCTAAAGCTTCTGTTAGCCTTAAAATATGTCGGCTAATACGGAATTACATTAGTTTATATCAGCCGGACACACAGGGACTAGAAATGTCAAGTGTAGTAAGTAGATCATGTCCATGGGGCATAACATATCCCCTCCATACTTCATGGAGGGTGAGGATATTCATTAATTTTGTATTAATGTGTGTGTGTTTCTCTCTCTAGAACACACACATCTTCCCTTTTTCTCTCACTAATAATATGGCTTTCTATTTGTTTAATCCTCCCCGACCTCTGAATCATAATTGTTAGCTTGTAAATGTTAGTTATAACAATTGGTACCAGAGCTAACCGGGGGTGTATTGTATTCGAGTGTGTTGTGTTAGTGATTTCGTTTTTTATGAGCTCATTGGTTCGGCGTCGTTTCTTGGCTTAAAAGCTTTTAGTCGTGGTCATTTCGTGTGTGGCTAAGACAAACGCAAGGACGCTAAGAAGAAAAGGACGGGTTCAAAGTACTTGCTTGGATCGAACGAGTTTATTTCTATTTGGACCGAACGAGTGTATTTCTGTTTGGACCGAACGAGTAATTTTCCTTTGAGGACCGATCGGGTGATTTTACTTTGAGGACGATCGAGTGATTTTCTTTGAGGATCGAACGAGTTCATTTCTTCTAGGACCGAACGAGTTTCTCTGTTCAAGGACCGAATGAGTTTCTGTCTTCAAGGACCGAACGAGTGAACTCTTCAAGACCGAACGAGTGAACTCTTCAAGGACCGATCGGGTGTCTTTCATCAAGGACCGAACGAGAGAACCGATCAAGACAACCGAACCAAAGAACCGAACAAACGATAACCAATATAGATGTTTTCTTGGTGCGCGAACGTGTGGATGTATCTAGATTGCCGACAAGAGAAACGATGTGTACCACCGTATTGGGAACCGATCTAGCAATTTTTTTTTGGTTTTTCGGTTTCGAGTGTCGGTAATCCACGGGACTTATAAAAGCTCTTGTACTTCATGTTCAACAACGATTTCAACAACAATAATTTCGTCTTGGTTTTTTCTTGATTTGGTAAAATCCCGTAAAAGTCGATTTTTTTTATGGTTTAAATCATCGAAATTGTAAAATCCCGTGAATGTTAATTGATAACAACAACACAACAAACACGATACATAACACTAAAAACGATCCGAATAAGATTCACTACAATGTCAAAATGGCTAAAGATTCGGATTCAAATGTCAAGTGATCATGGAGTTTATTTGGTATCCCTTATTTGTGATTGAAGTGGGTTTCACGAAGGCGTCTACTTATTTCATCATCGAGACTTCCTTCTATTTTCTACCCCTTTTCTTAAAACCCAATCTATCGATGGATGACTTGCCTATACGTATATAGTTATGATTGAGACTTGAATTATCTAGTTTCCAGTGGTCAAGGGGTGGTTGGGTGAAGACCTGGTTAACTATCACTTAAAGGAGTTACATTGTAGTACTCAGTGTCACACGCAGATGCCGATGTGGATAGTCTCAAGAGGTGTTGTACTTATTTTGGCTCTTAGTTGAGTGTATAGGGTACTTAGAGGCTTTCTTCTGCATCGTTCTTCAATCTACAACAGTGCAAGCTTAAGTAACAAATTTGGGGAATGTTACTTCATTTTCAAGTTTGGTATATCGGGTTTACTTCACCAAGTGGTCACAGCAATAGCCGATAGAATATGAGGTTGGTAAGTTTGCCATAGAGTAAAAGGTTGAGATGTGATCTGCAAATTTCTCAAAGGGATTTTTAAAAGCTACTGAAGTAAATGTACTTTACAGTCTCAACAAAATCTTTCAAAGTTCTTCAATGTCTTTCATAACTTTTCAAGATTGTTGCTTATGACAAGAACTTCTCGTGTATATGGTCGTCCACGTCAATGATGCTTCCGAGAGTTCGAAACCATCATGGGGGAATACGGTACTTTTGTTACTTTGAGGCTATAGGCTTAACTTCCAGGGGGAGGTAGTATTATACTATTCACTGAGTATGGTTTGACTCCCTTCCCCTTTCCCCCCCCCCCCCCCCCCCCCCCCCAGAATGAGTTATTTGCATGCGTGAGTAGAATGTTGCTGATCTATTGCATGTTTCCCTCAATAGGAGATTTCCCCAAGACCGTTGTCATGATACAGTATAAAAAGCAGTATTAGATGGTGTGGTGACTGTTCTTCTACTCTAAATTCTGCTGTGCACTTTAAATTGTCAATGTTAAAGATCAGTTCATGCTACATCAAAGTTTCAGAATCTGCTCAAGATACGGATGTTGGTTTGGGGGGAAGCTGATTCAGAAACTTTGCCAAAAAGGAGTCTATGAAGAAAGCTTTTAAAGACATGCTGCATGATTTGGGGGGAAGTTAATCAAAACTCATGCATACTACAATGGTTCCAGAACAAGTTCAAGACAAAGAAGATCCAAGCTGGAGTACAAGTATCAAGACTAGAAGACAAAGACGTCATCTTCAGCATTGGAAGCGCCTTGGATGTCATTTTATTTTGTTGTATTTGTACTTGATAGGAACATTGTAAGTAATTCCGTATGCCCACATATTGGGGGAAGATTGTTAGCCTTAAAATATGTCGGCTAATACGGAAATTACATTAGTTATATCAGACGGACACACTGGGATAGAAATGTTAAGTGTTAGTAAGTAGATAGTGTTCAGGCTATAATTGTTCCCCTCCAATACTTCCATGGACGGGTGAGTTTCTAATTTTGTAATAAGGTGTGTTGTGTTTCTCTCTCTAGAACACACACATCTTCCCTTTTCTCTCACTAAAATATATGGCTTTTATTTGTTCGTTTAATCCTCCCGACCTCCGGATCTTAATTGTTAGCATTGTATAAAAAAAAAAAAAAAAAAAATAAAATATATATCTTATGTATAACAGCTTCTATAAAGTTTATATGATGGCTCAGGATTTAATCTGCTAGTGAAGAATTAATTTGTGTTAATTGAAATTGAAGAAATAAGTCTGAGTCTTTAGTACTGCTAGCTATAGTTAGTACTGCCAGTACAATGTTAGTACTGTCGGTAATAGTTAGTACTGTTAGTTAGTATTAGTACTGCTGGTGTATTGTATTAGTACTGCTGGTGTATTGTATTAGTACTGCTTATGAGATATGCATGAGATAAATTGGGAATAGATATGTATTATCTCATAACGCGTTTTGTAAGTCCATTAGGGTTTTTCTTGGTGTATAAAAGGAACCCTTACGGCATAGTTAGAGATATGAATTGTTAGATAGAAAAACACAATAGTTGTTAGGCAAAACATATAGTTGTTTTGTTATTTGTGCAATATATTGAAGTTAAGAGAATTCTATGTTATTCTTAATTGTTTTCTTGTGGGTTTATTTATATACATTGATTCCGTATAGCTTTAATATACATAATCGTCAAGGTTTCAACCTTAGTTGTCTTGGATTTATCTAAGGTGACTAAAAGCTTCAACAAGCTAACAAACGATCTATTATAAACGGGATCAACAAAGATACCCTGAGCAAATTCATGAGTGAATCAACAAAGAGACAAAAAGAAAACTCTAATTTGATTAAAGAAAACCAAGCTTCGACGGATGCTCCCATTCGAAACCAAGGAGCATCTATTAAAACTTTGGAAATCTAAATCGGACAAATGAGCAAGGTACTACAGGAAAAAGGATTTGGAAGTCTACTTTGCTCCACTAAAGCAAACCCGATAGATCAAGTCAAGTCGATTTCTACTACTATTGAAGCTAATTCATGCCCGATACGCCGTATTGGATCCTCCCAATACACCGTATCTACTGGGCAGAACTGTACACTCATTTCATTCCTAATTCGTTTGAATGGATACTAGTGTGAAGAAAATAAGGGATCATATGGACCACAATTCTCAGAAGCTTACTCTAAAGCTTCACAATCCATACCCAGAAAGAAGAAAGACCCAAGGAGTTTCACTTTACCTTGCTTTATTAATAATGTATGCTTTGATAATGCCCTTGTTGACTTAGGAGCAAGCGTTAGTGTTATGCCTCTCTCGACCTACCTTAACTTAGGATTAGGCGAATTAGCTCACACTAAGTTAACAGTTGAATTAGCAGATAGGACTGTGAAATATCCAAAAGGAATAGCTAAAAACTTACTAGTAGGAATTGGTAAATTTACTTTCCCCGTAGACTTTATAATTCTAGATATGCCCGAGGATATCAAAGTTCCCTTGATCCTTGTAAGACCATTTTTGTCTACCGCCCGTGCTAAAATTGATGTTTACAAGAGAAAGATTACTTTAAAAGTTGGGGAAGAAAATGAGGTTAGTAGTGCTGAGAATTCAGTCAAGTTTCAACTATCACCCCCATGTTCCATCATTAGCGTGCGCTTCTTGCACAACCAACAACCAGTCCTCAACTTGAAAATAAGGATTTTCAGCAGATTGATGAAGATGAAATGGAAGAATTGGATCTTAGATGGCAGGTAGGCAGAATTGACTGTTAAGTAAACAATTCATCCAAGACATGAGGAACTTTGATTTTCAAAGAAAAATGACCTGTTTACTCTGAAATGATTCAAAAATTGAGTGCTACAACTATCACAGAAAAGGGCACTTGCTAGGGAATCGCAGACTGGAAGGAATCAAGGGAGAAAGATCTTATTGGGTGAACAATGGCATGAAGAAGCACCCGACAAATGAATCTTCATCACATCAAATTGTGGCTCAATATGGTCTAGAAGCTAGACTGGAGTAATGATTTTGAAGTAGAAACCCAGTCAACTATGCTTTAATGCAATCCTCTTCTTACAAGCTCATAAAGTTCAGACAATGAGATACAAAAATATTCTAAACAATGTCTTGAATCTTTAAAACTCTTCAACAAAAAGATTATGATAGCGAAAGAGAAAAAACATAGCAGAGCCAAGACTAGAAGATTCAGGTTATAGTTTAGCCTTAGAGTCACTGAGAATCTAGGATTACTTGTACAGAAAAAGATTGAACTGGCTTGGGTAAAAATATGAGTTACAAAACCTATGAGCTTAAATGCAGAGTAATAAAAATAACAAATTAAACCATGAATTAAGCAATTGTTAAGGAAAAGAGAATGAGTTTAAAATTAAAGATAGAAAATGGGAAGAATCGTCCAAGAATCTTGATGAATTACTCAACCGTCAAATGATGGCTAGAGATAAAACTAGATTAGTATATGGCACAAATGAAACAATTGAATGAAATAGTAAGCAATTCCTGAAACTAATAGTGAGATTAGTTTTGAGTGTTTTTTAATGTCAGATCAGTGATTGAAGAGAACACATACCACCAGCAAAGGATAGGTTCTCTCTAAAGCAGAGGGTTTTCATTTGTTCCCCTCCTATAACAGGGAACTCCTAACCCAAGAGCTGACATATCATTTTGCAGGCTTAGATAAATGCCATAGGAAGAAAAATTTGAGTAAAAACAACTAATCTTAATACAAAACAGTGCGATAGTAGGTAAACAAATGAAGCAAATACTCCAAAAACGCTAAACACGTCTATGATCAGTTAACAAGATAAAGTTATCCATTGGGGATTAGAATTTAATATGATTATGATGTTTCTGAAGTGCAAACATAGTCCTGATTAATGACTAATGAACCAAACAGTTAAAACAGAGGTTGATAAAATTGGTCAAACTTCTCAGAAACAAGGAATTGGATTTAAGAAAATAAAATCATGCTTTGTCTGTAAAAGTACTAACCATTTGATCAAAGATTGTAATTTTCATAACAAACAGAGTTAAGAACCTAAACTAAAAACTGTGGTCAATACTGGTCCAAGGGTGGACAAACCAGTATGGGATAATACTAAAAGGGGTTAAATCACAAAAATTTCAAAATACTCATTTAAGGACAGACTTTTTGTGTCCCATCAGAGGAGTACTACAAGAACAGGTTTGAATACGCCTGTTAAGCAAAATGAGAAAAGGGCAGTTCACACAGTTAGTACTGCTAGTCCAGTTAGTACTGCTAGGCCTGTTAGTACAGTTAGACCATTTGCCCCAAAAATAGCTCAAACAAGTGGTGCTATTAGACCAATTTACCCAATAATGGACAATGTAAGACCAAGATGCTCATATTCAGCTATCAAGAGGTCTTACTACAAAAAACTAGCTTTTAGACCCATAGACTTAAAACAAGATGTTAAAACTTTTGGGGTTCAATATATGACTACTGATAGGACAAGAGCACTAGTTAATACTGGTAAGGGTAAGATGGATACTGACCTTAAAAAGTCAAGGTGGGTTTAGAGGCCGAAGGAACATACTTGGATCATGTGTCCAAAGACAGTGGAATCATTTTAAGCTCCAGAAGTTATGAGTATGTTGACACAAAAAGGGAGTTTCCCAAGTAGTTAAAGCTTGGGTCCCGAAGAGATACTAATCTCTCTTACTTTTTATGCAGGAGCAATCCAGAAATCTCTGTTACAGGATCATGCAGTGGTGGATAGTGTTGGCTCTAGCCAATGATTGGTTGGCAATACTATTATCTTTCAGACTATAAAGATTCCAACGGAGGCTTTGGTGGCTTTGGAAGTGATCCAAAGGATATAAAGTAACGGGTTAAAGGTAAAATTAGAACTGCTAATGAAATTAGACTTTGATAGTTTATTTCTGATAATGAACTTAACTTAAACCTTTTCTCTGTCTCACAAATGTGTGACAAGAAAAGAGTGTCCTTTTTAACGAGACTCGAATGCCTTATCCTGTCTCCTAGTTTTAAGCTTCTTGATGAAAGTCAAGTTGTTCTTAGAGCTCCTAGAAAGGATGATGTGTACAGCTTGGACTTAAAGAACATTGTTACCTCTGTAGGTATAAATTCTTTATATGCAAATGCAACAGCAGATGAATCTAAATTATGGCACAGAGATATGTTCATGTGGAATTTTTTCAAAAATATAAACAAACTTGTTAAAGGTCACCTAGTTAGAGGCTTACCTTTAAAAGTTTTTGTGAATGACCATACTTGTTTGCAAGGCAAGAAGGTAAGCCACCATAAGGCTCCTGTAAGGTCCAACTAGAAAGAAATCACAGAATCCCTATAATAACTTTTCATATGACTTATTTGTACCTGTCTCTGTAGAAAGTATTATCAAGAAAAGGTACTGTTTGGTTGTGACTGATGATTTCAGCAGATTTAGTTGGGTATTCTTCTTGGCTACCAAGGATGAAACATCTGAAATCCTTTGTAAATCTATTATAGGCTTAGAAAATGCATTGAAATCATAATATAAAATCAATTAGATTGTGATAATGTGACGAGATTTAAGACCATGCTATGCATATTTCTCATCACTGCATCATTAGCTTTGACGTAATTTTGAAAATCATCCTTCGACACACCTTGCGTTTGCAAAGCCGGAGCTTGGTAAGGTTGAGCTTGGTGAACCGGGGGTTGATTAATCGGAGGTCGATAAATTTGGCTTTGGTTGTAATTAGTCCCCCGGTTTTGGTTGTAACAGTTTTGGTTATTTCCTTGGTTTAGAACGGGAGGAAAACCGGGAGGTCGAATTTGATTAGCAATCGGGGCTCGGTAACCGGTATTTCCTTGATTGAAATTAGCCACGGCTGCTTGGGAAACATACTCTTGAATATTGTCACGATAAATGTTGCCATCTGTGGCAGGACAATTTCGGTAAGAATGAGCACCACCACAAGTAATACAACTTTCCTCGACCGCTTTTACAGGAGCGGGAGCTTGGGATTTCTTATCAAGAAGTAAGGCTTTCACCATATCTTTCAGTTCAACAACATTGAGAGAAATACCAGGGGTAGAACTGCTCACACTCACTTTGGCAACAACCGGTTTGTTACATGAATTACGAACTTTGGATTTGCTCTCGATGATTCTTAGGCAATCACGGGGCATTTTATCTAAAAAGTTACCACCCGCGACGGAATTCAACGAATCTTGATCATTAGAGTTCAAAGCATTATAGAAAGTATCGAGTTGATGTAACTCCGAAAATCCATGATGTGGGCATGCACGAAGAAGATCATTGAATCGGTCCCATGCCTCGTAGAAAGTTTCGTCAAATCATTGTTGAAATCTCGTGATTTCATTTTGAAGATTTGTTGTTTTGGAAGGAGGGAAAAATTTGTTGATGAATTTCAAAACAAGATCATCCCATGTAAGAATTGATCGAGGGGGTTCTTTTTCAAGCCAAATCCGGGTGGTACCCTCGAGGGAAAATGGGAAAACCATAAGCTTTACCGACGTACTCGGGACGTTCGGGAACTTCATCGTAGAAGTGATCTTGTTGAAATAACGGATGTGAGCATGAGGGTCTTCTTTGTCATGTCCGAAGAATTGTTTGTTTTGAACGTGGGTAAGCAAACCGTGCTTAAGCTCAAAGTTGTCCGCGGTGATTTCGGGCCCAACGATGGCATCCTCATAACCTACGGTGGGTGCTTCGAGCAATTAAGCCATAGTACGAGTATCATCCATCGTAACTACGGGAGGAGCTTAATTTTCAATTGGTTTAACAAGATTGAATGGTTCAACAAAAGTCGGGTTGACTTGTTGTTGTTGACGGTTAGAATTACGAGATTGAGAACGAGTGCGCATGCACTAAAATGTAAAAAGAAAAACTTATACTAATTTTTGTGGTTTTTAAATTTTTTTGTTTTTTGTTTTTTTTGGTTTTTCAACAATGTATTCACAATATATTTTAATAACAGACAATGAGTTAAGACACTTAAACCTAATAATCAACTCGCTTCTCGGTAACTCTCTCAAAGAAAAACGCACAAAGGAGTTTGTTTAACTTTAAAAGGTGAGTCGTACCTCGCGAGAGACACAAAAAGTAAGTTTTTTCATTCTTTGGTTCGGAAACTTATTAATGGATAATACTTCAGTTGAAAGTATTATATGTTGGTGTTCTTTTACCAACTTGGTGAATTTTTTTATTTCTTTTTTATGGACAATTTTTTAATTTTGGATTTTTTTATATTATATATATACTAAATAAAAGAAAAATCTTTTTGTATATTTTTGTATATGAAAATAAACAAAATAACTTCACAAGGAAGGATCTTCAAACAAAAATTTTCAAACGGCTTCAACAATCGTCTACAATCCTCCCCGGCAGCGGCGCCAAAAACTGATCGTGTCAGATTATACCTTTTATAAATATAAATATATATAAAATATACTTATAAATATATAAATAAGAGGATAAGAATCAAAAAATCACAATTATAATAAACCGGGAGTATGATTCCCGGGTCGTTTCCCCAACGAGGAATGCAATTGAAAGCCGAGAGTCGCTTTGAGAATCGATGCTTGAATGGAACAAGATTATGATTGGTTATCTAAAACTACGGGAAAAATTAAGGCAAAAACTTAAAAACACAAAACGGGAATCCTAAACGGGACCTAAAAACCCTAAATTATCAAAATTAAGCCTAAATTGATCTTTTTTGTTTTTATAAGTCTAAATCAACTAAAAAGCTAGGACAAAGAAAACTAGACCAAAAATGAAGGAGATTTGAGCTTGAAAACACTAAAAACATGAACGGGATTCAATCCCGTTCTTTAAAAAACAAGATTTTGCAATTTAAACCCTACGAAAGCAAATCTATTTTTTATAGGTTCTAAATGTTAAAAGAAAATTTTCAAAAAAAGAATTATATTTTTTTTTGACTTTTTTATAATTTTTTATGAATTAAAAGCGATTTTAATGAAATTAAATGTTTAAAAATACTAAACTATTTATAAAAAACTGGAAAATCATGAAAAGTAGCTTGAACGGTGAGGAATCTAGGAAAAATAAGCTTGTGAAAACAGCTTATCGAATAAGCAATGAAATAAGCTAAAAATAGCTTATAAACTAAAAAGAGTAAAACGTATATAAAAGATTTATTGTGCAAAGATAAACCGAAAAAGGCCCAAGGGCGAGTTGGTAGTGAGTGAGTGTGTGTGCAAAAACGTTTGGTGATAAGGGTGAGGTCCTGGGTTCAAGCCTCGCTCACTTAAAAATAAGCACTTTTTATAACTATAGCTTTTTATGAAAGCCAAGGAATAAGCTGAAAAGTACAATGAAAATGACAGAATGCTTATTTTTAAACTTAAGAAACAAATGGCAAAAAGGCTAGGCCTAAAAAGAGCAAATAAGCAAATGACAAAGAAAGATAAGCAAACACAGATCTCAAGACAACCTTAAAAAGCAAATAGGAACAAAATTTAGCAAATTAGAACAATTATATAAGCTAGAAATGATCATTTAAAACTCAGCAGTACTAACTTTTAAGTTAGTACTGCTAGTTAAACACTTAAGTCTGCTTGGCTAATAAAAGGCAAATAAGCACAATGAAATAAGAAATAAGCAAAGGCAGATACTCAACCAAATCTAATAAGTACTTAAGAACAAAATTTATCAAGAAATTCAAACAGGAAAGCACTAATAAGCTAAAATGACAGAAAACTCAAAAAACTATAAAACTTAAGGAATTTTAAGCTAAGATGCAAATAAGCTTAAATAAGCTCTAAACTAAAGATAATAAGCTAAATTTGATTAAACCTAACCTAATAAGCTGAAATATATCTAAATAAGCAGGGGCAATAAACAGATAAGCTTAAATAAGCAAATGTGCCTTTTGGCCAAAACTGATAAGCAAAAAGGGCAATAGGGACTTTTCTAGCTTAAAAATAAGCTAGCAAAAGGATCCTTATGGCTTAGTGGCTTATACCACTAGAAAGATTGGCCAAAAAGATATAATAAGCAATAAAGAAAAAGCAATTTGAAATTCAGATAAGCACTTAAAAAACTTCATGAAAAAGGCATCTCACACAGATTTGACACTTAGAGAAATTTTTGCAATTTTCACAAAACACCACTTTTGAGCTTAAAAAAGCACTTAAACAGATCCTTATGAATATGAGACCAACAAACAGATCAAAATTAAACCTCAAAGAACATATATCATCAATCAAAAAGCATTTTAAAATAAAGCATAAGACACAAAAAGCAATTTAAAAATCCTTTTCTTCTTTTTTCAACACTTAGCAAATTTTTTACAGCTTTGGTAAAAACACAAAAATGACAAATGAAGGCCTATTGTCTTTGGTTCTAATCTGTTTTAACACTTGCACAAACACAAAAACAACACAAAATTACAAGATTCAAAGGCTTAATCAAATAAGCAAATAAAATGAGCTATAAGCTCACAGATTCAAACCACAATCTGTAAAACTTGTGATTTTTAGATTCCAACTTAAACAATGATCAAAAATAGGTTAAAAGACCTTAAAATTGAAGGTTAAATTTCTAAAATGGGTCAAAATAGGACAAGCAGTACTAACTATGGGTTAGTACTGCTTGTGCCAAACACCCTTTTAAGTTTTTCAAAGACATTTTAAACTTAATTTTTAAGGATTAAGCAAACTTTTCCAAATACCAGATGTTTAACAGGTAAATTAGACACTCTTAAGCAAATTCCAACAACAAATAAGCACTTAAATAAGCTACACTAATCAAACATTATATAAGCTTATAACTAACAGTTTTAACTAAAAACTTGCACAAATAAAATTTAAACTATAAGCTAAGCATTTTAAGCACTCAACATCATAAATAAGCAATAATAAGCATAAATAAGCACAAATAAACAGTAAATAAACAATGCTACAGTATTAACCTAAAAAGGAAACTTACAAATGCCTTTGCTCAAAGCAAGGCAAACAAGCTTATAAATAAGCTAGTCTACAAGCTCTAGCTTGTCAAAGACAAGCTAGTAAGAGTCCATAAGCCTATCCAAATCTGGCTTATCATCCAAAAAGCTTTTTTGAGTGATTTTTGATAAAATAAACTTAAACCTTACAAAATATGAAAAAGTTTTGTAAGACTTAAGTAACAGCTTAAGAAGGTTATAAAAAGAGCTTTTGAGAGCTTATAAAACAGTTTTAAACAATCAAACACTTTAACTTAAAAATGGGGTAAAACAAAAAACTTCAATCTTTCATTAAACTTAAAATCATTACAAGGCTTTTAAGAAACATTACAATAAGCTAAAAACTTAAATTATAAGCTGAAAAACTACTAAAAAACTAGATAAAAAGACCAAGTGCCTCAATGGCTTACAAAGGAGCCTATTTATACTCATCGAATGAAGGTTCTAGGACCTGTGCTTCTAAGCCTGTGTTTCTTGTATGAGAGGAAAAGAAGCTTTAATCTTGGCCCTTTAAATCATCTAGTGCTTCTTTAAGTCTATCACAACCCTTGATTGTGTCCACGTAATCATTCCTCAATGATTGCCTTGGATCGCCAACTTGTCAGGTGCCAAAAACGTCATCCATTGCATCATATAAGCCTCTAGAAGGGCGTTTTAAGTGGGTTTAACCTCGGGGTAAGTGTAAATTTGGGGATGGAGGGTGAATAGTAACAATGGAAGGGAAGCGGGAAAAGGGGTTATTCTGTTTGTTTGATTAGTGCAGGGCACAAGTATGGGGAAATGGTAGGAGTGGCCCCTTAACTTATATAAGTACCTTGCAACTTTAGTCCTTAATGTGTGCAACTTTGGTCCTTGTAGTTTATAAATGTTTTGCACCGTTAGTCCTTAAAGGAGTAACGGGAGTGTTATAAAGGGATTGGATGTTGACGGGGTTATAAGGGGTGGTGTTGGGCTAGTGTTGTTGGGCCGGGTATAAATATAAAGGATTTGGGCTTTTTATTAAGGTTTTAGGATTTAAGGATATAAGTAGGCTTTCCCGGGCCCACTAGGTGGGTATGGGTGGGCCCACTTTTTGCAATTTATGTTTTCAGGTTCGGTTTCTGATGCTCTTTCTAAATCCACTTCCCAGGGTTGACTTGACTTTGACTTTTTGTTGACTTTTAGCCTTGAATTGATTTTTCTTTATGCCCTTTCCATTCTCGTGCTCGGCTTTGTTGTTTTGGCTTTGATTTTTGTCCTTTTCTTGGATAACCGTTACCTGCACAATACAAATGCAAAACATACAAATACAATATATTTTTGGTACGTTTTTAGTCATTTAAGTTCGGTTTTAGAGGTCAAATGTATGTGTAATTAAACACATACCATGGGTCTTCAAGAATAAAAGGAATGAGAGAAGTATTGTTGTGAAAAACAAAGCCAGACTTGTAGCACAAGGGTTAAGACAGGAGGAAGGAATAGATTATGATGAGGTTTTTGCACCTATTGCCAGGATAAAGGCAATCAGGTTATTTTTAGCCTATGCATCATATATGGGATTTATTGTCTACCAAATGGATGTTAAAAGTATATTTCTCTATGGCACTATTGAGGAGGAGGTGTATGTCTATCAACCTCCAGGCTTTGTTGATCCTGCTCATCCAAACAAAGTCTATAAGGTGATCAAAGCTCTTTATGGTCTTCATTAAGCCCCTAGAGCTTGGTATGAGACACTTTCTTCTTTTCTGATGGAAAATGGTTTCAGGAGAGGTACCATAGACAAAACATTGTTTATCAAGAAGAAAAAGAGTGACATTATGTTAGTCCAAGTGTATGTGGATGACATTATTTTTGGTTCTACAAAGAAGTCTATGTGTACAGAGTTTGAAGACTGTATGCACAAAAGATTCCAAATGAGCTCCATGGGTGAACTCACTTTCTTTTTGGGACTTCAAGTGAAGCAACAACCTGATGGAATCTTTATTAGTCAGGATAAGTATGTAGCTGACATCCTTAAGAAGTTTGATTTTTGGTCCATCAGAACAGCTACTACTCCTATTGAGTCTAATAAGCCACTGGTCAAGGATGAAGATGGTGAAGATGTAGATGTACATGTCTACAGATCTATGATTGGTTCCCTGATGTATTTGACTGCATCAAGGCCAGACATCATGTTTGCTGTTTGTGCCTGTGCTAGATTTCAAGTCACTCCAAAAGCTTCACACTTAAATGCAGTAAAAAGGATTTTTAGGTACCTCAAACATCAACCCAAATTAGGTTTATGGTATCCTAGGGATTCACCTTTTGAACTAGAAGCTTTCTCAGACAGTGACTATGGAGGAGCCAGCCTTGACAGAAAATCAACAACAGGTGGCTGTCAATTTCTTGGTAGAAGATTGATATCTTGGCAATGCAAGAAGCAGACTATTGTGGCAAATTCTACTACTGAGGCAGAATATGTTGCAGCTGCTAACTGTTGTGGGCAAGTACTATGGATACAGAATCAGATGATGGATTATGGTTTTAATTTCATGAACACCAGAATCCATATTGATAATGAGAGCACTATAAGTGTTATCAAGAATCCTGTTGCTCATTCTAGGACCAAGCATATCGAAATTCGATTTCATTTTATCAGAGATTGCTATGAGAAAAGACTGATAGAAGTTATCAAGATTCACACAGACTCTAATGTTGCAGACCTTCTCACCAAAGGATTTGATGTCACAAGATTTAACTTTTTGGTGGTTAGCATTGGGATGCTAAATTTGTAACCATAATTAAGGGGAGGCAAGATAATTGTTGTATAGTTTGTAGATGAATTCCAAGAATAGGAAATGGCTATGATGCTCATTTGGGGTTCACTATACTCTTTGGCATAAGGATTCAAGATTAGATGTGGTACTAAGCTTAGTTCATATTGCTGCAGATACTTTGTCTGCTAGTACCAGAATTAATACTGCTAGAAGCTTTCTTTAAAGGGAGAAATTCAATGATAGGATGTTCCTTTAGTGTTGGTTTAATCACCACATGACAAATGGTCATCAGTTCACCATGTCTAATAGACTTCAAGAACTGGCTAGTCCAAAGCAAACATTTTTGGTAAATACTTCTCAAATCCGTTGATGGTTGATAGTTTACCAAAAAATATATGGTTATCAATGCACCATGTTATTGCAATGAAGCATTGGCTAGTCCAAAGCAAACAGCATTGGTAAAGACTTCCCAAATCCGTTTATGGCTAGTAGTTTTCCAAAAACTATAAAATAATCCAATGATCCACCTATCTCAAGAGGTTACATACTTGGAAGTGCGGAGGACAGTTTGGAACTTATGGAATTAATGGTAAACTATACCCAAATTGTCTACATTGTGAGGAAAAAGAATAGAGAGATTTGGTGAGTTCAAAAACAGAAAGAGTGTTGTGTGTGATAAACAAAAATGAGTGTTTAGTGAGAAAAAGAATTAAAAGATATTTTGTGAGTTTAAAAACAGAAAGAGAGTATATGAGAGTCTACATTGGTGCTGAATATCTATAATGGATCAAGTTTGGAGTTAATACTGCTTGGTATAACACTTAGTACTGTCAGTGTTAAGTTAGTCCACTGCTAGGCAAGTATTTACTATGCGGGATCGAAGTTAGTTCTATTTGCTTTGCTTTTTGTACTAATAGACCAAAACGTCTAGTACTGCTAGGTGACCATTAGTACTGTTTGAGTCCTAATAGATTTTACTCAATTAAAGAGCCGTTGATATATTTCTGCCGCATCTATAGCTTATAGGGTTTGACTAATTGGAGACTTCTTGATTTATCTATATCATTAAACGATTTCTTAAAGATAAGTACAACTCTTTTATAGTCGGTGAAAACATACTCTTTTAAACGTCACTCATAATTCAATCAACTTTACTAGACCATTACACTTTATCACACGAACTAATCCCACATCTTTACTCATCTTCTCATTCATCAAATGGCACAGTTAGAATTTTGCGACAAGCATAATATGGTTGCATATTTGGTTAAATCTGAAAGAAGTAAGGGTTTTGATGAAATATAGATTTTCTGTTACTTTCAAAGCATTTCTACTATGCCTCTTGCCCTTACTGAAAAACCCATTATTTTTGTGTCCCTTATTGAACAATTTTGGGAAACTGCTATTTTGAGCACTACTGATGAAGGACTTCAAGCAATTTCTATAACTATTGATGGACATGAACAACTCATAACTGAAGCTTATTTGAGAAGACATTTGAAGTTAGAAGATGCATAAGGATTTCTTAACTCTCAAATGGAAGAAATATTTTGAGCAATTAAGATCTCTATGGGGTATGTGACTAATTCTGAAAGCCTTACATTCTTTAAAGGACATTTTTTCCCCAGTGGAAATTCTTTATCCACACAATTCTACATTTTCTGAGCTCTAAGAAGACAGCATGGGGTCAATTCAGTAGAAAACATTGCTACAGCAATCATCTGTCTAGCTACAAGCAGGAGGTTTAACTTTTCCAAATTCATCTTTGAAGCTATGATTAAGAACTAGGATTTTAGACATAGAAATTTTATTGTTATCCTAGGTTTATTCAAACTTCTTAAACAAACAACATAGGTATACTCTTGCTCATACTTGAAAACCTATCCTACTCCTACTCTGATAAGTAAACTATTTAGTAATATAAAGAGAGCCTCTAAGAGATATTCAGGGGTAGTAACACCATTGTTTGAGAGTATGTTGGTACAAGCACATGATGAATAGCAACAACACTTACCCTCAAGGATCACATCTTCACCATCACTATCTCAATAACCCACTCCATCATCCCCTTCACCAGAACTAATTCAACCCACCCATGAGGCAGAGGAGACTGCTTCTATGCCCCATGATTCACCTCTCCATGATGTTCACTCACATGGAAGTGCTGAGGGTAGCATGCAACAACATGATCTGACGTTTTGGTTAATAAATTGAATGCGTGATTGATGGATTGCGTGAAGGATTGCATACAGACAAAGAAGACTTCGTGTATGCTCTCACAAGTTAGTACTTAATGTAAGAAATGGAGTACAAGCTGAAGTTTGGCAAGGCTAACAGAAAGGCAAAGATTGTTCTTTCTGATGATAAAGAGATTGCAGAGGATTCTTCCAAACAGGGGAGGAAGATTTCTTAAATTGATGAAGATCCAACAATTTCTCTAGTACAAGATGAAGGTATTTCTTGGATTCCACAGGAAGAGGAAGTTCATGAGAAGCCCAGTGATGAAAACTTAAATAAATTGTACAAAAAAGAAGTATCTCCATTGAAATTATTGAAGTACATGGATGTGGTGAGAAGGTGATATGAGGTTTAAGTACTGCTAGTTCCTCCAAAAGTTACAAAGATAGTACTGCTGAAGTCATGTGTATACAAGAAAGGAGGAAAGCCAAAGATAAAGGAAGCTATAATGGTAAAGGAAAAGGTGCAAGAAATTTACAAAAGTAGAAAAGAAAGAGACAAAAAAAAGAAAAGATAAGAGAAGGAAAAGATGAACAGAAAAAGAAATCAAAAAATACCCATAAAAACAGGAAAGACCACAAGCAGAACCTGCTACTCCAAAGAAGGTTAAGAAAAGAACTCAAGTGTAGTTGAGTATGGATGTGGAGTTAGCTAGGAAGATGGAAGAAGAAGAAAGAGCCAGATTTAATGTAGAACAGGAAGCAAGAGCTTTACAAGAAGAAGAAGAAGAAAGACTAAATCTGGAAGCCGCTTGGGAATTGCAAAGACAACTGGATGAAAGACAACAAGTCCCTACAGAAGCTACTCAATCCAAAGGAATTGACTGGAATGATCCAAATGTATTAAGATATCATGCTTTAAAGAATAAACCTGTGTCAATAGCTCAAGCAAGAAGGAATATGATAACATACTTGAAGAACTAAGGAGGTTACAAGGAAAGCTACTTCAAGAGAATGAGCTATAATGACACCAGACTAATTTTTGAAAGGGTATGGGATCATGTCAATACTTTTATTCCTATAGAGTCTGAAGTTGAAAAAGGGTCTTCTAAACCAAGTAAAAGAGAAACTTCAAACACAGTGGAAGAAGAGAAGGTTGAAAAAGAAGATGTAAAATCTGACCCAGTAATGAGTGAAAAGAAAGTTGTTGGAACAAGAAGAAAAACACTTGCAAGAAGAAGAGCAAGTGACAAACAAATTGAAGACAACTCAAAGAGACAGAAGAAAGAAAAAGAATCTGATGATTTTGAATAAGAAAAAGAAGATTTAAGAATGTGGTTATCAGTTCTTAAAGATAAAGAAGAATCTGTGACTCCAGAATTTATCTATGTCAGATACCCTATAGTTAATTGGGAGTATCAGCTACTTGGTCGAATGGAAATGAAAGATATGGAAGTATACAAGTTAACAAGAGTAGATGGAACTATAAGCTTTCATGAAGGTACATAGTCTTTATTCAGAAGACTTGACAGAGATGACCTGAAGGTTTTATACAAATTTTTGAAAGAAAGATTTGAAGATCATTCTCTAGAAGAAAAGGAATTAATACTTTGGGGAGATTTGAGGATGATATTTGATCTAGATGAGCAAGATGAGATATGGAAGAACCAAGAGAGTTGGAAGGTACTAAGATAGAGATTATATGAAAACTCAGGAGTTCATTCAGTGTTTTTGATTGATACTCCTTTGGAGATCAAACTGCTTGTTGAGAAAAATGTACTTCACTCAAAAAAGGAAATACTGGAGAAGATGATAAACTTGAAGCTGCAAGCTGAAGAAGAAAGCACCATGGCATTTGAGCTAATCAAGTTTACAAGATCACAGATTGAAGAGAAGCAGTAAAGTGTTTGAAAGAAGAAGAAACTTATGATTTGAGAGTAAATCACAAGTTTAGGGGAGGATTGTTGGGATTCTAAAGCTTTTACAAGTTAATACTGCTGGCTCAAGATTAGGACTGCTAGTGAAGACTTAATGCTGTTAATGAAAATTGAAGAAAGAAATAGTCTAAGTTCTTTTGTATCGCTTGCGTTTTAGTTGTACTGCCAGTACAATGTTAGTTATGCCGGTAATAGTTAGTATGTTAGTTAGTATTAGTTTTGCTTGTGTATTGTTTAGTTATTGTAGTCGTTTCTTTCTTTTAGTAATTTGAAGTCCTCTCATTTTATTCAATTAGTATGCTTTTATGAGAATATGCATGAGTTAATTAGGTATAGATAATGCCTTATCTGCTTAACGCGTTTTGTAAGCCATTAGGGACATGTTGTGTTTTTAATATATTTTTGCGTTTCCTTGGTGTATTTATAAAAGGACCTTACGTACATAGTTATAAATTATGAATTGTTAGATTAGAAAAAAAAATTGTTTGTTAGGAAAACATATAGCGTTTTGTTATTTGTGCAATATGTTGAAGTTAAGAGAATCTTTTGTGTTAATCTTATTGTTCTTCTTGAGTATATATACTAGATTCCGCATAGTATATATATATATATATATCAGATTTATATTTATTTATAATATATACATAATCGTCTCAAGGTTTCAACCTACGTTGTCTTTGGATTTTATTAAGGTGACTTAAAAGACTTCAAACAAAGCTAACAAATGATCTTTTATAAACGGATCTTACAAGTATGAATGGGTAATGGTAATATTAAGTGAATGGGAACGTAGATGCAGCCTAGACTCTTAGCCAGATCATTCACAGCCTGATAGCCCTAAGACGAATAGGACTAGCATGGTAGTACGGAGATTAACACAAGTAATGGTTGATGATCACTGGTTGAGGTGGTAAGGGAAATCTGAGGTAGTGGTGGTGATACTGGTAGTGGTGATAGTATCAGGGGTAGTGGTGGAGAAGGTATCTGGGGAAGTGGTGATGACCATGGGGAAAGTGGTAATGAAGGTGGAGGAGGCATAGCAAGAAGTCTCTCAACCTCTTCCCTAGTAAGAAGTGATATCGGTGTCTTGTCTCTGGTGGATATCCTAGCAGTAACGCGATATGCAGGATGTAGTGGTGGTGATTGTGGCCGTAGGACTTGTAGGTCTTTAAAGGCTCAGTCTTCTCAGTTAGATAGGGGCCTGACTTAAAGCTGGTAAAGAAACAGTTGTAGAGTGGCTGTATATGGGTTGTTCCTCCTCTCTCATCCCTCATTATCAACATCCTACATTATCCTCGTCATCATCGGATGACTCATCCTCATCGTCGCCATCGTCTCCTCTATCGGTAGGATCCTCCTCAGGGTCCTCATCATCATCCTCCTCCTCCAGATCCTCCTCAGGATCTAACTCAGGAACATAGCCTGGTGAATCAGTAGTAGGCGAGACAACAACAGGTAGTGGATGCTCCGTCTGCTGATGTTCTCATCCTCTGGTGGCATAAACTTCAGGTATACAGGCTTCGGAACAAACTCTGGTGAAGGTGGGTACTTAGGACCCGACACATAATCAGGAGGTGGTGGGGCCTGAAAAGAAACTACCACATAGGCATATGGGTCCTCTGGTATTACGAGTGGTCCATTGACTCCCGGTGATCCGATATCTGGCAAACCCGCAAATGGGCTAGACACAGCAGTGTATGTAACCGTGGAATCCTCTTAATCTTTTTATTGTATGACTTGTATTTCTGAAAAATTAAAAATAACTTATATTAGTATTTATATAAGACTCTTCTATAGTATATCATTTATTACCTAACATGTTTATCAGTCCTAAGTGCATCTATTCTTACCAACTAACAAGTTGTGTATGTTTATTTGTCCCGGTGAAAATCACTTTGTTATGGAATGCAATGTTTGAAAACGTTTATTGTCTAGGCAAAAACATTGACCTGGTTCTCTATATACCTTGGCTCTTGATACCAATCTGTAACACCCTAAAATTGGTTCGCAGTTGGAATATGGGATGGGGGTGAAAACACAAACAGCCGTAATATGAGGAAAGTACATGCAGGAAAATACCAAGGTGTAGATCATATTGATCCGTAAAAAAGGATATGTATAAGCCAGATATCCCCTGATTACACAAACGACCGTAATAACTGGGCCGCAACTATTTATGAGTTTGGTAAGTTAAATATGCAAGTTTCATGCTCTTTGGTGATTGTGTTTAGAAACAGAACAATGAGGTGAACATGACATAAACATCTATAAAATCTATAATTATGTCAGTCTAAGACTTCCCTTTTGACTTGAATATAATCTAATTTCTTTGCCGTTAATTTCAGGTCCAGTGGGATTATCTATAGTGAAATCAGAATGGGTTCCTCCGTGAGAAATTAAGACATATACCAATCCTGTTCTAACAACCATGGCTCAACTGATGACACCAAAGAATAAACTACCTCCATCTCCAAGAAATAATTAGAAAGGGTTTTCATGATTTTGCAAATACTATTCATGACGGTGGACTTTGCTCCTGATCGCGCCTTTAATCTTTGCACTCATTGGTTAGATTCATTAGTTTTTTTTGATGTAATTTGATAAACAAATATTTAAACCAGCAAGGGAGTTGTTAATTTCCATATCACGGAGTATATATTTATAACAACGTGTCGCAAGTCGCAAATAAGCTTTATACACGCCAGTTAAATCGATAGTTTTAGCTAAAAGGGAAGGTTGGTCTCCTTATGCAGTTAGTGTAATAACGTGAACTCAAAGTAGTACTTTATCTGCATTACCAAATGACTAAGGAACACTAGCATGCACCCATACTATTTATTGCTCACAAAGTATTATCATGAATAATGGTAATATGGAATTCTGTCTTGCGTCCAGGTGTAACGATGTATGACTTTGTTACTTTTACAGTCTCATCAGAAGGCTGGAATCTGAAGGCCGAGCTCAGAGCCATTCTTCCAAAACTCAAAGAGATGAAAAAAGAAAAACTGAGACGAGGAACCAGTCGAGGAATATACAACAGAAGTTGATATGGCAAAACAAAAAATCAAGCTCAGCTTAGACAAA
>BQNB010032386.1:1187-53212 GCA_026074375.1 Tanacetum coccineum | reverse complement strand
CTCATGACTTGCAAATAAAGTAAACAATTAGTTCTTTTAAAAGTTTGTGTAAACAATTATAACAAATAAGTAAAAGACAAAAAAATAACTTTTCAATGTTTAACTTTTTTTATTAAGAATTATACCCCATTGTATGCGGAACTACAATGGGGATTAAATGACAATGTGTGTGTGATCTCCACACTAATAACTTTGCTTAAACCTAACGTGTTAAGCAAAGTCAACTACTATGCTAACATACTGAGCTCAGGGACATAGTAGTTTTGGAGAAGTAGATGTGTGTTTGTGAAAGATACAACTTTGAATGCACAAACTTATCATATACTCCGTTACAAGATTTCTATTTATACTACTTAGGTAGGGTTACACCTACATGGGTGTTGAGCACTTATCTTATATTTGATAGGATAGTACATTTGTACAGCATTGTCTCTATCACAATATCTATTCTAAGTATGGGACAAATGCTCTTTCCAAGTTCAGTTCCTAACACAGAACTTGTCTTATACCCTCTTCAGGATAAGTTGACTTCACAAGAAGAGCTTGGACTTATCTGCTTTCAAACTATCCCGCCTATTCTTCAGTCTCTTGTCTTCAAGGTCTTCTAGTTGTTAGAGATCGTATGGGGCTCAGTGAGTCTATTGTCACAACTCACTGAACCCATCTCACAACTCAATAAAACCATCACCTTCTTCTTTGGCTTAGGCTCACTGAGAATCGCCTCACTAAATGTTAGAGTCTTTCTTATAGACTAAGGTGAGCATCTGAGGTAAATCATGAGTGAATAACTCACTTAGTGACCTTGAATTGTTAAAGGTTATCTTACACTTAGGATATTTTTGTATTCAAATCCTTAGTGAAAGCCCATCATTAGGCGCTGGATTGAATAGCCGAACCAATCTCCATGGATATAGTTAATAGCCTAAGTGTTTATCGGTGTGAGTGAGTACATACAGCTTCTTCTCACACTAATTTCAGGAAAGCTTTCTAAGGATAAAGAGTTTTAACAAAAAGTACTTCATTGAACGATTACAAGGTCCTATTATCTATTACAAAAGATAACAAAAAATTACATAAGTACTAAGTGCATTTTGTATCCAAGTGCTTCTAGTTTGCTTTCTTTGTGACTTGGCTTTTCTTGGTCATGTGGTTCATAATGAGATTTCCATAGTTTCTTGCTGAACCTTGCATAACTTGACCATAGATGAAGCTACTAGATACGACACAAGAGCTTCCATCCCTACTTTTTCGATGTCACTCCATCTTTGAAATGCTTGATCACCAAATTCATCAGTGAAGAAAATTCCATACTCAGGTTCTTCGATGACCATGTTGTTGATGAACGGGACATTTTCAGGGAGAGCTCGATTGCATTCCAATCCAGGGATTCTTGTTTTAGGCTTAAGTTTTATGTGCTTTCGTTTTCTTCCTGAGGTTTAGGATGAGGCTTGTTCAGGGACTGGAGCAAGAAGAGCAGAATGAATTTCAAGTTCCTCGAAAATTTTCTTTAGTCTTTCATACCTTCGACTTAGAAAATTCATCAAGTCTTTTACCAGTTCATTTTTCTTTTTGGGAATGATTTCCCTCAGTTCATCCAATTCAGAGATACCAATTGCACCAGAGAGAAAGGGGTTGTGGACATCAAAGTTTCTACCATCAGTGCTTCTGTAGACTGTTATAACTACTGGCTTGGTTTTTGGATAGATCTTGATATTAGTGATAGGTTCTTGTTTCAGTCTGCTGCTGACAGTCCACATATAGGTATCATACTTGTGGTTTCTGAGCTCAAGAGATTTTCGAACCTTCTTAGTGTGTTGTCTTTTGAAAACTACATGTTCAGCATCCTAAGCTTTCTTAAATAATTCACCAGCTTTAGTGGTGATTGCCTTTTTTGGATGGATACCAAGCTTTTTTGCTTCATCACGAACAACCTTGATTACTTTAGGCTTGCTTATTGCATTTAGTCCGTCTTCTTCCTTAGCTTTCTTGATTTGTTCCTCTTTATCCCAGTAATCTTGAATTTCTTATTTAGTGAGATAGATTATTTTCCCATTTATTATGAATTCAACTTTAACTGGTTCATCAGGATCAGGACGAACAATATATGAGGCTTTAACCAGCTTTCTTTGATTCACAACCTAGTCATTAGTTGCAATAACCTTGCCCTCTCTCTGTAGGACAAAAGGTTCAGGATTGATGACGGTGATAGGTTGTGCCTGAGTGATTAAAGGCTGATGAGCTAATGAACTCAATGTATGCATTTGTTGATTGCTTTGGTTATTTAAGTTTTTCTTGGTTGTTAGCATCATTCTCCCCCCTCAGTATGAGATGGAAGCTCTTTAGTGGCAGTGTGGGTAGCATTCTCCCCCTCAACATTTGCTGAAATATGAGTGAGAGCAAGTGTTAGAGCGACACTGCCTGAGGGAGCTGAAGAGTATTGACCTCTAAAGGCATTATACATCTCAGTCATCATGGACTTGATGGAGCTTATATCTTCTTGAAGAGAGGACATGCTGGATTTAATGTGGTTTTGGGCTCTCTCAAGTCCTAAGACTCTAAAACCAAGATTCTATGCCATGTTGGTAGAAGACTTGGCCCAACCAGCTAACTGTTCATCTTGCTTGACAACATAAGTTTGATGATCTTTTACAGTAGACAGAAGAGTATAGAAATCAAAGCCCTTACTAAGGAGAGTACCTTAGTGATATTGGAAGAGATCTTTGTGAAAGTCTCAGTAGAATGTCTTTGAGAAGCTTAGTGATGACATTTAGGCCTTTATAAAGATCATTGATTATAGTGCTGCTCTTTTCAAAGGAGCTCATGGAGGCTTCCACCAATTTATCAGTCTGATCTCTGTGAGCAATGTTTTCATTGTAGTAGTCATAAATAGAGGCTTTGAGGTTTACATAGTGAACAACTGCCTCTTCATGCTTTTCCTATTGATCCTCAGTGATTCTATCGAATAAAATACGTGACACTTTCCTGAGATACTTGAGCAGCTTTTGTTCAGTGAGAGGGAGAGTGTCATCATACTTCTTGATGATTTTATCACTTGAAGAATCAGTGTCGGATGCTTTAGTGTGTGGAGCAGTGGATGAAGTGGGTTTGTCTTCCTGGGGAGGGGAATAATGATGTTGGATTTCAGCAGGCTAAGGATTTTCATCCATTTCTTCACCAGCTCCCAAAATGTCTTCCTCAGTTTCCTGAGCCTCATCCTCAGAAAGAAGAATAGCTCGAACATCTGCATAAGTTATTACCATGGGTTGAGTACCCGACTCTCCTTCATATGAAGGCTCACCTTTGTTTTTGGTCAAAGACTAGTACCTCAATCTAGAGGACTAGGTCTGGTCCTCCTGGTACTTAGCAGCAGTACATGAAAGATCAGCAACAGTAGGATTTATTGGTTCCATATCATCGGGTGGTATGTTTCCCCTTAAGTATTTTTCCCCAAGTGACCCTTCAGGACGCGGCGTGGTTTTAGCCATGCCTTCATCAGAAGTCATGAAGGTTAAGTCCCTGTCAAGGGGCTAAACATTTCCCCTTGAGTCTTTGGGATGAGTAGCAGTACCCTCAGGCAAAGGTTTTGATTTATGAGTGCCTCATCAAGTGTAGAAGGCAATCCCATACTAGCGAGTTGTATGTCTCTCTCTAGATCTTGGGAATCTGGTACGGTGCCCGAGGAGACTGAGTGGGATTACTCAGAACCCTTCGTTGGCTTGGGTGGTGTTACCTTGGTCTCAATGGGTGGCTTTTTAGACTTAGGCCTTTTGCTCTTCTTAAAGAATACTCCTGAAGCCTCGGGGCCCTGTGACTTGTGTAAGGTTAAAGTTACAGTCTAAGACTTCCCTTTATTTGGCTTTGCAACCAAAGGAGGTGGAGACACTGAGTCCCTCCGATTGTTTACATCAATCATATGGGTCGTCAATTCAATTTCAGTTACTTTGGATGGGTCCTTTGTAAAATTAGAGTTACTCAAGATTGGGGGTAAAAACCTAAAATTTTAATCCTGAGTGTAGTCAGTACCCAGTAACACTTGCAAAGCACATGAAATAAATCTAGGGTATGAAACGTACTTCAGCCTAGACTTACTCAAAAGCTTGGTTACGAGATATAAAATCTCAAAGGTTATATATTATTGTAATTGTAATTGTGATTTATACATTAGATTGTATGTGTATTTATACTAATGTCATAGCTTAGAGATTAAGCAACTAACACATAACCTAATGGGTACGGCCCATCTATATAATTGGACCAGCCCATCTAATCTAGTTTGGTCTAACACGCCCCCGCAAGCTAAGGACGCTCAACAACCTGCAGCTTGGATCTTAGAAAGAGGAATCGAGGAGTTGGTAATGGCTTTGTAAAGATATCTGCAATTTGATCATGTGTAGATATATGTTGAACTCGAAGATCTCCTTGAGCAATCTTTTCCCAAATAAAGTGTAGTCTATTTTTCCGTGGTTTTTATGACGCGCTATTGAAAGATAGGGTTAGCTGACAAGTATGTTGCACCAAGATTGTCACACCATAGTATAGGAGTTAAAGATGAACAGATTCCAAGCTCATTAAGAAGAGCTTGAAGCCATTTGAGCTCAGCAATAGTGTCAGCAAGAGCCTTGTATTCAGCTTCTGTAGAGGAACGTAAAATCGTACGTTGTTTACGAGCGGTCCAAGATATAAGGTTTGAAGAGAAGACATGGGATTGCAGTTAGAAAGACCAGCACTTTGTAATAGCTCCAAAATATACTTCTTTTGAGATAGGAGAATGCTGGACACATGCGGAACAATTTCAATACCCAAGAAGTAGTTAAGTGGCCCGATATCTTTTAATGCAAAAGCAGATACAAGTTGACAAATTATATTGTCGATAGTGACCTTATTATTACCTGTAACAATGATGTCATTCACATATACCATAATGTACAAAAGTGTGTCTCCACGCGAATAAATAAACAAAGATGGATCCGTTTTGGAGCCTTTGAAACCGAGATCGAAGAGAGCCTTGGAGAGGCGCTCAAACTAAGCGTGTGGGGCCTGCTTTAAGCTGTAAAGAGACTTATGAAGCAAACATACATGATTTGGTCATTGTGGATCAATAAAGCCCGAAGGTTGTTTCATATAAACCTGCTCTTTAAGATTTCCATGAAGAAATGCATTATGAATATCTAACTGGCATAGTGGCCAGTTGTTAGTAACCGCAAGTAATAAAACAGCTCGAATAGTTGTTGACTTGACAACCAGGCTAAATGTATCATGAAAATCAATACCTGGTTGTTGCTGAAAACCTTTGGCAACAAATCTTGCTTTGTAACGAGTGATAGCACCATTCTTGTCCCGTTTTAACTTGTATACCCACTTACCATCAACAACATTAGTATTAGAAGCACGAGGTACTAAAGACCACGTTCCATTTTTCATGAGAGCATCATACTCTTCTTTTATAGCTTGACACCACTTTGGAGAGTTGTTGGCAATGGTAAACGAGGTTGGTTCAGTGATGGTAGTGGGGAGGACGGTAGCATGATTTGCGAAAGGATTGTAGGGAACCCGTTGTTTGGGATTTTGATGAAGATTTGCAGGACATTGCCGAGTGATGGGAGGTGGTGGTGGTGGTGGTGGTGTGGGCGGTGGTGGTGTGGGCGGTGGTGGTGTTGGTATCAATGTAGTCGATACAGGAGATGGTTGACCATTAGAAGACTCAAGAGAAGTTTGGGAAGTTGGACTCAAATGTGAAACTGATGATGGAGATGAAATCAGTGAGCGTGGTGAAGATGGACTTGGATGGTCAGTAGTAGGAATTACATAAGGTGATTTCGAGGAGTAATAGGGAGATGTTTTCGAAGGGGGTTGGGAAGTTGTGTTAGGGATATCGAAGGGAAATTATGCTTCATTAAAACGAACATGTCGAGCAATATAAAGACGCTTGGTAGATATATCAAGACAACGATATCCATGATGGGAGGTGCTGTTGCCAAGAAAGATACACGAAGTTGAACATAAATCCATTTTGTGACGATTATACGGACGAAGATAGGGAAAACATAGGCACCCAAAGATACGAAGAAAATAGTAGTCAGGAGACCGTTTGAATATATGTTCAAAAGGTGACTTGTTTGTCGATGTGCGAGAGGGCATGCGATTGATTAGGTAAACAGCAGTATCAGAAGCATAATGCCAAAAACGTTGAGGAACACATGCTTGAGCAAGAAGAGTAAAACCGGTCTCCATAACGTGGTGATTGCGACATTCAACAAAGCCGTTTTGCTCACTTGTATGAGGACAAGATCGCCGGTGAATAATTCCTAGTGAAGAGAAAAATGAAGCTAAATTGCGAAACTTACCACCCCAATCGGTTTGAACATTGTTTAATTTTGTTGTGACTTGACGTTCAACCATTTGCACAAATGATTTAAAAGTGGAATACACATCAGATTTTTGAGCTAAATGATATATCCACATATAACGAGAATGAATGATCAACACACAACATAAAATATCTATGACCTTCAAAAGATAACAAAGGTGCGGGACCCCAAACATCACAATAAACCAAGTCTAAAATATTGTTACTTCGAAATCCAGATTCAAATAAAGGTAGTTTTGAAGATTTTCCCAGTGGACAAGAATTACAGAAACTTGACAGACTTTTATTTGTAACGGGAAGAGAAAAATTAGAAAGCATAGAACGCAAAAGACGTTGATGAGGATGTCCAAGCCGTCTATGCCAAATGGTTGGGGAAGCTCGTACAACTGAAAAAGATACTTTATTGATGGACTTTAGTTGAGGAAGAGTGATGGTGTAGAGACCGTGTTTACTGGGGCCGGTGAGAAGAGTGGTGTGTGTAGACTCGTCCTTTACAACAAAATAAGAAGTGTGAAATTCAAAAAAGACATCATTATCATGACAAAATTTCTGAACAGAAAGGAGATTGTGGGAGATTTCTGGTACATGAAGAATGTTTTTGAGAGAAAACGTTTTTTGTGGTGAGTAAACTTTAGATGAACCAATATGAAGAATAGGAAGACCCTTACCGTTGCCAACATGAAGTGCGTCGTCACCATAATATGCCTCTGAATTGTCCATCGCTTCCAAATCAGGTGTCACATGACTATTTGCTCCAGTGTCTGAATGCCAATTTGCAGAGGCATTAGAGGATTAAGCACAGGTATTTACAAAGTTAGCAGATGGCCGAGTGCGAATAGTAGAAGGGTCACGGTTAGGGCATTGTGATGGAACGTAACCAATACCACATCTATTGCAAGTGCCACACACTGTTTTTGGGTGGATGCCCAATCAAATTGACAACCATTACCACGACCTCGGTTGTTATTACCACAAGAGTTGTTGCGATTGCCACGATTATTGTTATTGTTATTCCTATTGTTGTTTGATGGGCGAACACCATAAAAGGCTTATAGACCAGATGGTGCAATGGGCGAGACTTGGAATCCAAGAGCACTCAATTGAGCAGTCAACTCTGAAATTTGAGCTTGACAAGCTTCTGGCATGCTTGGTGAGCCGACTGCATAGTTTGCAGCAAAAGATGAAGTGGTGGACGGAGCAGGTGCGCGAGTTTTTCCAAGCATATAATCATGATCACTAAGGAGTGCATGAAGCTCGCTAAATGCAGTTGGACTTTGACAGGCAGTGATTGTAGTTTTAAAACCGTTATATTCTTCATGAAGACCTGAGACAGCAAGCATAACGAGATCTTTATCCTTTATAGGGTCATCGATGGCGGTGAGTGCATCAGCATATTCTTGAGCACGATTTAGATAAGCATTAAGAGTTTCATTATCGTGCATCTCTATTCTCAGAAGTTGTGTTTTGAGAGTGTATTCCCTAGATGTGGAATGAGGTGCATATGCCTTTTTAAGGGACAACCAAAGATCACGAGAAGTTGTACCTTGAACATGGCGAAAAGATGCTTTTGAGATTGTAGAGATGATTAGCATACGAACGTGGGCATCGTTGGAGACCCAAATTAGATAATTGGGGTTTTCCTTTGAACAGTGGCACCATCGGTAACGGATAAGGTTTTTGATAGACACGGTATTGAACCATCCACATAACCTATTAAATTGTTTGTGATGAGGAATGGTTCAATCATAGTTTTCCAATAACCATAATTTGTGGGTGAAAGGGTAAAAGCGAACTTACGAGAGTTGTGAGCCGTTTTATCGACCGTGGTGAAAGCTGAAATCATAGCCATAGTAATATTCCTCCTTTTTTTTGTAACCCTAATTTTTTTAGGGATAAACAGTAACTTTTGGTGAATAGTGATCGATGAACAGTAAATCAATGAATAGTGATCGATGAATAGTAAAGATGATTTAGGTGTAATCTTAAAAATTTACCAATTTAAATAAGTTACTCCAATTAAATCCATAATACTCATCACTGTGGTCTCGAGTGATATACCAAGCCAAGTTCTAAAGTCTACTACATCACCGACACACTCATATTTTTGTGGAATTTGGGTAAACATTTGGAAACAGATAGGCTAAATTCTCACAATATCTAATAAGGGTTATTGTGTGCGGGTTATGTAACATGTAATTTTCACAAAAGTATGCTTGAAAATATTTTAAATTTGAGCATATTTTAAGCATTTTAATGTTTTATGTGAAAAATAGGACAAGTAAACATTCTAATTCCACCCCCCACTTGAATTATACAACGTCCTCGTTGTATAGATAAAACATTAAAAATACAGGAATTAAAAAGAATTATAATGAGAAACTCCCCTGATATTTGCTCGGTAGATTCTCCATGTTGCTTTATTGAGCAAGATTATGTGTTGAACAGCCGTCTTGAGGTTTCAAGATTCCAACACTTCCAGACTTGTAGATACTATAACCAACTTTGTCGATTCCTTTTTTTCTGAGGTCTTTTGTAAAATAATAGGAAAAACGTGTATTCATATCTTGGTACCTAAAAATAGATAAATAAAACAAACTAAACAGTACAGGAAATCAATACGTCGTATCCATAAACTGGAATACGGACGTATCCATAAACTGGAATACGCCGTATTGAAGCCTGTAAAATGTTTCTAATACGTGTGAGTCTGCCAAATACGCCGTATCATTTACATGAATATGCCGTATTGCTAAAGCTGACAATACAGTTTAAAAATTAAATAAAAAGTAAAGACTGATAACGTCCAGACAATCCATACGCCGTATGGTATGGAGCGGATATGCCGTATTGATGTCTGGGAAGACAGACTCGATAACAAAATTAAATAACATTCTGGGTTGTCTCCCAGGAAGCACTTTTCTTTACAGCAAAGTCTTTAAGTTAGACTTGCCGCAATTTAATCCCATCCTTATAAAACAATTTGGGGTCGAACGGAATGCCAAATGGCACATACAAATTCTTGATTAAGAAAATGAATGACATCCTTTTGTTAAGATGATTCCAAGTCATGATATTAAAATTTAAATCCTTGATAAAAGTTTTAGTTTTGAAAAATTTATTAGATGTATCATGACTTGTTTCGAAAAGCTTATTTGACCCATGTGCGTAGGCACCAACATCCGTATTTATTACATTATCCTCCAAAGACTGTTTAATATCGATTTTATCAACATCATTATCCTTATCCGATTTTGAATCATCGGGATAAATTACGTTAAAAGAAAATAAATCATTAAAGCATATAATGTTTTGTTCCTCTTCATCGCATTCGAACAATGATGTTTCACTTTTCAAATCAAATTCATCGATATGTTGAGGACCTACAGTAGGTTCAGTTGAGAAATATGATTTAGATGTTAGAGCATCATTGTAAATGATGGTTGGAAATTCATTCTCAAAATTTTTAAAGAAGTCTAAATTATCAATACAACTGACCGTAGGCTTGGGTGATGGAAACAGAGGTATATTAACTTCTTCACTATTGTTTTCCGAATCCGTTTTCAAATCATTGGTAGAAATTATTTTATAAGAAAAAGAATTTTTGCCAAATAATATCGTGTAATCTTCATCTTTGGATTCGTCGTACGATATTCTAAAGTCAATTTTATTATCATTTAGAAAACTTACCGTTGGTTCACAAGGAAGTGTTTCTTTAAATGTCAAATTATCATTGAAGACTATTGCTGGGAGTTTGGTTTCAATAGATCTAAGATCGTGAATGTCTTCCTCAAACCCGATCTTACCATACTTAGCAGTTTCCCAGTTAAACACTGTACCACGCTTTCGAGCATTTTCTTCCTCAAGCTTGATGTATTCCTCCATAGTAATGTTCGGGTCATCCATCCTAAAACAATCTTACTAGAAAAACTATTAAATAATCAATACGTCGTATTCAGTGATCTGAATACGCCGTATTACACAAACAGAGAAAGGAAACAAGCAAGAATATAAACTATACTAATCCTAAGGGTTAGATCTAATCTAATGCTAAAATCAAAATATCAAATAAAAATCAAGATTAATTTTCACTCCCCGGCAACGGCGCCAAAAACTTGATGTGTCGTTGTGTGGTGTATTATTTTATGATTCAAGTTTTAAATTTATATTTTGTCGACTAAACAAAAAACAACACTTTAACGGGCAGTGTACCCGGTCGGTGGTAGTTTCGTGATAAGTAGGGTGTCGAACACTTGAAGCGAGGTTAAATCTATCAACTTATTAATATCTTGGTTATCTAATCTAAGTTAATTCTAATCTATGTTAAACCTATGCCAGTCCTATGTTAGTCCTAATCCTAATTCTAACGGGTAAAAGGGGTTTCAGCCCGAGAGACTGGCACGGTTTTGTCGGTGACTACAATCAATTCAAGACACTTTAACCCAAAAAAGCAAATAAACAGGAGATAAAAGAGCGGTCGAGCCAACTATAAGAAAAATGTATTAACCATTATTAATCCGATTAGAACATTGGTTTGTTTATTTAGTGCAATGATTTCTTCTCTCGAGGCGGCATATCATTCTTAAGACTTAGGCGGGACTTCTTCCTAAGACCTAGACACATTAATTCTGTCATAATTAAAGCATCCGCATAAAGCATCCTTATTTGCTGATTATAATCTATCTTAGGGATTAAAGCAATGGTGATCTTGTTAAACCCTAGCTCATAGAGACTTTACCCACTAATCGTTTAACGACGATTTATACTCTAGTAGTCCACTTGTTCAACTATCCAATGGAATCAGAACGTTATTTGTTGAATTATCTAGGTTCACCTTCTAGTCAACACGATCAATAAACCATTGGCAATATCCAATTAACTAGTTAAGCCCGAAGCGTATCCTAGACACAGATTTAGAAGGACAATATTTGTGATCCTATGATTCTAGATGTATATATCACTATATGGAGAGCTATCTCGGACTCTAGATTACTTGGTCCGTATCACTAGATCCAGTTGAATGATAGGTTGCTTACAAAAGCACGTAAACAAGTATCATGTCATAAACATAAACAAGCATTATACGATAAATCAAGAAATCGAGATAAACAATACCAAACATTCAAATCTTCATAATAATGGCTAATACCTGATGGTATTAGCCTTCAAACATCATAATAAATACAAGAGCAATTATTTAGCCAAGGTAAACTAACCGAGTTAATGAATGATACCAAAAACTAAACGATTACTAAAGTATATGGAATTACACGTTGTCTCCTATGGAATTGATAATGTTGCTTGACCTCTTCTACTCTTTTTCTCCTCTAAAAATTGACTTTTATGGTTTAGGAATCGATAATATGATTTAGCACACCTAAAACTCGTTTTTGAGTTTTCTATTTATACTGTCTGGAGTCGGTGTCAATACGGCGTATCCAATGAGTTAGATATGGTGTGTTGGGGTTTCTTAGAGTAGGGACCACGCTTGATATCTTCCAGATTCTTCACATACTATAACTTTAATACGGCGTATTGACCTTCTCTGGATACGACGTATTGGTCTTGTTTCCTTCGTGGTCTTTGGTGAGTGCAGGCACAGATACGCCGTATCTTCCTTGATGAATATGGCGTATTGGTTGTCAGAATCAATACTCTTCAACATATCTTCGTTTGAGCTTCAGAATGCGTGCCTTTGCCTATCTTTCACCAAATACTCGATAATTACTGCAATTCTCAAATATAAACGATTAAGTAACAATTCTTTGCAATAATCATACAAAATGGGTTAATAACATGGGATAAATGATGCTATAAAATAGACGTTATTTGATGTCATCAACCCATTACGTCATAAATATGATGTGTTCCAAAAGTTTGTTCATTTTCGATCTTATGTCAAAAACCAATTTAAGTGTGAAATTAAACCTTTCCAATGTGATCATGGTGGTGAGTTTAATAACACCAACCTTCTTCACCTTTTTGAGAAAAATGGAATTCAATTATGTTTTTCTTGTCCCCGATCCTCTCAACATAACGGGAAATCAGAACGGATGATTAGAACTATTAACAATGTCATCCGTACACAGCTTTTCCAAGCACACCTTCCGCCTATATTTTGGGTCGAGGAACTTCATAGGGCCGCCTCCTTATTAACTTACTTCCATCAACTGCAATTAATAATGACATATCATGCACAAAATTATTTCACAAGGAACACGACTATTCTCGTCTTCGCATATTTGGATGCTTATGTTACCCACACCTTTATTCACCTCATAAATTAGCCCCTCGAGCCTCACTAGCATTTTTTTAGGATATCTTGCCTACCATCGCGGATATCGATGCCTTGACCTTTCCACTAATAGAATCTTACTTTCTCGGCATGTCACATTTAATGAAAATTTGTTCACTTACGGCTCTACTTCTAATATCACCTCTGCCCCTTCTAATAAGTTTCTTCACCTGTCTCCTCTTACCTGTATTTTAATCCATAACACCCCTCCTCTCATAAATCCAATATAACCGGCCCAACCAACTACATCATCATCTTTAGCCCAAACAAATCCAAACCATCACCAACAAGCGAATCTTGACACACATGGACCACCTCTAACATATATGTCCCAACATCCAAAACTGGACACAATAGCCTATTTACCCATACCTATCAGCCTCACTACATCGACCCAACACCCTATAACTCGAACTCACCGGATGGTCACACGTGCTCAAGTTGGTACTGTTAAACCTAATCCTCGTTTTAATTTCTATTCGTCTCATATGTCTCATATTCCTTAGACTCCTTCTATTGCTTTGTCTGATCCTAATTGGCGTGTTGCTATGTATGATGCATATAATGCTTTAGTTAAAAACAATACTTGGATACTTGTTTCGAAACCACCTAATGCTTAGACGTAAGTATCATGCTGGGGGATCTTTGAGTAGGTACAAGGCCTGACTTGTTGCCAATGGCCATACTCAGCAGGTTGGTATTGATTGTGATGACACTTTTAGTCTGGTTGTTAAACCGGCTACCATACAAACTATTCACGGCCTTACTTTATCTCGTAAATGGCCTATTCAGCAACTTGATGTTAAGAATGCCTTTCTTAACATTGATATTTCAAAGATAATTTATATGTACCAGCCCTCGGGTTTTGTGGATTCTCATTTTCGGCATCATGTTTGTCACTTACAGCGTTCCTTCTATGGTTTGAAGCAGGCACCTCGTGCTTGGTTTTAACGATTTTCTAGTTATGTTCTACGCGTTGGGATCTCTTCTAGTAGATGTGATTCTTCTTTGTTTATTTATCACCATGGTACTGAAGTTGCATACTTATTAATTTATGTTTATCATATTGTACTCACGACATCTTTTACGAATTTACTTCAACGTATTATCTCCTCTCTTCATAAGGAGTTTAAAATAACAGATTTAGGGCGCTTAATTACTTTTTGGGGATTTTGTTATGCGTGACTCTACAGGTATGTTTATGTCTCAAAAGAAATATACTTTGGAGCTTTTGGACAAGGCTCATATGGCTAATTGTAATCCAACTCGGACGCCGATTGACACGAGATCCAAACTTGATTCTAACGGGGATCCAATTTCTGATCCTACTCTCTATCGCAGTCTTGCAGGAGGTTTGCAGTACCTTATATTTACTCGTCTATATATCTCTTATACAGTGCAACAGGTTTGCTTTCATATGTGATAACGCTCAAATAGAGTATGTTTTTGGAGCGTTATTCGTGATTTAATACAAGTTATTTGACTAACTAAGGAGCTTTTATTACTAATATTTTTCAAAGTGAAATTTATGTGTTTATAGTTAGCCAAGACGGAAAAAGACGAGAAAAGAAGAAGAAATCATGAAGATAATTACTTTTAAAGAATTCCCGACAAGTGAAGGTTTAATATCAAGTTTGGAGGCCCATTATAGCCCAAGAACAAGTATTTCATCAAGATATAATTTGTATGGGTCAACTAAACTAAAAGGGAAGCAATGGAGAAGAAGAGATCAACAAAAACGTGATTTTACGTTTTGGCGGGATGCTCTGGCCGCCCGGCTGGAGGAGCAGCCTCAGAGGCTAGCTGAAGCGAACGAGCCTCCCAGCTCGTGGTATAGCCACCCGGCTGGCAAGAATTTCAGTTACAAAAATGTCACTAAATGATGTGTTAATGACCACTAATGATAAGATTCCGATCATTTCCCTCCCTAATCACTTCAGCTGGGTTTTCTTGGCCGGAAAACATGTACTTATCCTATATAATAGCATTGGGGGTCTTAGCCTAACATACAATCTCTTAACCCTTGAAAAAGGTTAAACACCCCTAAATATTCTCCCAAAAGGCTAGAACATCTTTGAGAATTCCAGGAGTAATGAAAGAACATGGGTGATAATCTTGGTTGCTAATTGGTATTTTGGAATTGGTGTTTGTGGTTGATTGGAGGCATTTGGATTGCTCTAAATCCAAGTTCTAAGTTATCTTGTGTAATCATTCGGCTAGGTATAAACCTTGTTATGAATTTACAGAAGTTTTCTTACCTTTATTTTATGAATGAGATGATTGAATTATGTTTTACGAATATTAAAATAAGTATGGAGTAATTTAGTTATACTTTTGCAAAAATGATGTTGATTTGATTATGAAAGTTTGATTATAATTGTATGCATGATTCATGTGTTGTCTTGTGGTTTGTTTAAATATACAACTTGTCTAATTGATGTGTTGATGGAACTCAACGAGATTTATGGGCCAAAAGGATTTTCGGTTATGTTCTAATTGTCCCAAAATTAGTGCACAAATTAGTAAGAGTTTTTAATGCTTGACATCCATCAAATTAACATATTAAAAAGGCTTGTTATGATTTAAACTAGAGTATAGGCCTAAAGGGATCGTTTAAACAACTTGACATACACATGGTTTTGTAGTATGGTGTTTATAGGTCGAGAGGGTTCACCAACAATCTAAGAAATATGTGGTTTGTGAAATACACCATGGATCAAATCCATATTAAGAGGTTTTGTGAGTCATAAAAACTTGTTTTAACCAAACAAATCAAACTCTCATATCAATGAAATGGATTTTTAGCACAAGTATTGTTTTATTTATCATGAATGAATTTAGTATGATGTGTTTAGAAGTAATAGGGATCGTAACAACCTATTTGCTTATTTCGTTACAATGTAATGATTTTCACCAAGTCTCGTGGAACGAACTCGACTTACCAAACTTTACTATGAATGAAGGAGTATACTTGCTCGTATGCATTTTTGGTAGATTAATAAGTCGTGAATATAAATGTAAAACTTGCACCCGCTACCAAGCATCATATTTTGGCGCCGCTGCCGGCGACTTGTGTTTTTTTCTTGTTTTAATCATTACAAATGGGTAGCGGAAATGTTTTTGTTGAAAATTCGTGTTTAGAAAAATAAAAAGTGCAGTTGCAGGAGCAGCCAGCCCGAGCCGACCGGATCATCTTGGGACGTGTCTAAACAACTAGCCAGCCGGGCGGCTGAGTAGCCATGCCAGGCGGCTGAGTAGCCGTGTCAGGCGGCTCGTGGCTACGAAGTAAAAAAAAGTTTTTGATTTTTACTGATTAAGTGCTTGCTTATTTGTTTGCAAATGTGTTCTTATGAATGTTTAGGGATGTTTTGATTGTTATAAAGGCGTATGTGTTTTAATTTGTTACTTTTAAATAGTTATCGTATTGCTAGTGTCGTATGATTGTTTTGTGATGTGTTTGCATTGTCTTTGAATAAATTCAGGAAGTGCATTATGTTCTTGTTTCGATTATGTTTAAATGTTTTTGTTTGATAAAAAGTGTTTGAATGAATTTTTTGGTAGATTTGTTATAAGTAAAAACTAGCCTTTTCATTGAATAAATTTTATCACAACTCTTTATAAGTGTTAGGTCGATCCATTCGTGCGGATAAGCCGGCAGCCGGACCGGTTGAACCATGCAAAGGGTGCACGAGCAGCCATCCGGGCGGCTGAATAGCCTAGCCGGCCGGCTCGTTTCTCTTGGTTGGGCAGATTTTGCGATTTCATGTTTTTGGTTGTTTGCAAGCCATGGTTCAGTTTTGGGAATGTTTAAACGTTTATTTAGTTTTATTGAGTTTATGTGGATTATTAATAATGACTAACCCGAAAGCTAATAATTTGGTTTGTGATTGTGTTTGTTTTATAGTTTAATTTTGCTTAAGGATGGACACTTTGAGAAAGGTTTCTGAATACTTAAACAACCTTGAGGCTTTCTTGAATGATGGTGACTCGTTGGAAGCTAGAAAAATTATGGTTGAAAAGAGTGAGAAAGAATTGGAAATGTTTGAAGCATTGGGCCACAAAAGTGTTGTGGTTGAGTAAAAGAAGCATAGGGTTGTTGTTTTTACTAAGGCACCTCCTCGTTCTTATAGTAAGCCATTTATGAGGTTCTCCATGCCTTGCGGTGTGCATGGCCAAGGAGCTTGGGACGCGGAGTTAGACATGGCGGATTCTCAAAAATATATGCCAGAACAGATGTTTGATAAGTTAGGATTTGTTAGAGTCATTTATGGAGATTATAGAAGGAAAATGGTGATAGAAGTGTGTGTGTGGAGATTCATGGGTTTACTTTTCTAGTCAATCGTTAGGACGCTCATTTTTAAGAACTTGTGGAGTAGTTATTGATATGGGGCATGGTACTATGAGCATTGACGATGGTGTTATTCGCCATACCTACTTTCTAAAACCAAGAGCCAAGGCATACTTGAAAAACTTTGAGATTAATGAAGAAGGTGATTGGCTTAATTGTTTTGAAGTTAAGGCGTGATGAAGATGGTAATCCTAAGTACGGTCCCGTGGCACCATCACTTTTGGATGTTGAAGACGAGATGGAGAGAGCCTTAGAAATGGAAGCCTATTTCAATCCTTTCAAAATATAATTATTTTCAAAAAGCTCATTGACTTTTTAGGTTCACTCCCGGTTCAACTAAAAATCACCGATTAGGGCAATGAAGGATATGGAATGTATCTGAAGATTGAAGGTGACTGGGCATGGCACGCTAAGTTCGAGGTGATCATACTAAGTGGACGGAAGTTCACTAGAGGATTCAAGAAAAGGAAACTAAGAGGAAGCTCTTTAGAAATTTCACTTCGGAGGACATGTTGGAAACAAGAAAAGTATCAGTCACTTCCAAGTTGTAATAGTCTTAGCCCATAGTTTGTTATATGATTAGTCTAGTAAGCTAGTCTGGCCCAAGGCCTATGGAAAGCCCATTAAGGCCTATGGCTGGCTTTGTATGTAGCATATATACCTCCTCCATGCCTTGGAGAGGGTGGTTGGTTGTTTCATTTCTCATTTCACACACATAAGATTATTATCTATTCCATATTACTCTCTCTCTTAAGAAACTTTCCAACTCACTTATCTCTCTAGTTCTTGCACAATATTAAATATTACTAGTATTCTTCAATTGGTATCAAGAGCCATAGAGTGGTGTGTTTAGTTTTTATGTTTGTCTTTTGATTTGTGTTCAAAACCTTTACAAAGAGCAAAATCTTGATTTAAATTTTTTCGGCTTAAAAACCTTAAAGTTGTCATTTTTCTTGTTCCTATAGGGTTAGTAACACTAGTTGTACAAGATTTTTTTGCAAAAAACCAATCATAAATGTTTCTTTTTGATTTTTGAAAAATTTGGTTTTGTCATAGTTATAACCGAAATAGTCATCGTAGTTGTAACCGAACGAGTTATTTTTGTTGGAACCGAACTAGTTTGTTTGTGTTGAAACCGAACGAGTTGATTTTAGTTAGAACCGAACGAGTTGTTATTAGTTGGAACCAAACTAGTTGATTTTAGTTTGAACCGAACTAGTCATTTTTCTCTTGGAACCGAACTAGTCTTTTTCTCTTGGAACCGAACTAGTCATTTTCTCTTGGAACCGAACTAGTCGTTTACTCCTTTGACAGCCGAACTAGTGAACCGAACTAGTTTACTCCTTTGACAGCCGAACTAGTGAACCGAACTAGTTTACTCCTTTGTCAACCGAACTAGTGAACCGAACTAGTTTACTCCTTTGAGAGCCGAACTAGTAAACCAAACTAGTTTACTCCTTTATCAACCGAACTAGTGAACCGAACTAGTTTATTCCTTTGTCAACCGAACTAGTGAACCGAACTAGTTTACTCCTTTGAAAATCGAACCAATCAAGTTGTTTGAGAACCGAAATAGTCACTTTCCAATTAAAACCTATCAACTCAAATTTCTAAATTATATGGTTATTTTTTTGACTAGTAAAATCCCGTGAAACATTAACGTGTTTTCCCAGTTTTGTCGAGAATTGTAAAATCCCATGTAGTTTCAAGAATTACTTCAAGACTCGATAGCCACATAATCAAACATAATTTCTTTCTACCACCGATCGATCAATTATTAATCTTTTTGATACCACGTTATCAATGACGACTCTTGCTGATAAATCACTTCTCTCGGGTGGTGACAATAAACCACCAATGCTTGAAAAATATTTGTATGATTCATGGAAAAGCAGAATAGAACTTTATATGATGAATAGACCACATGGTAGAATGATCCTTGCTTCCATTGAGAAAGGTCCACTCGTCTGGCCATCAATCACAGTGGATGGTGTAACAAGACTTAAGGAATATACTGAGCTCACCCCTGCAGAAGCCATTCAAGCTGATTGTAACATCAAAGCAATTAACATCATTCTCCAAGGCCTTCCAACAGAAATTTATGCTCTTGTGAGTCAACATCGTGTAGCCAAGGATCTTTGGGAGAAGATTAAACTCCTCATGCAAGGAACGTCGTTAACTAAGCAAGAACAAGAGTGTAAGATGTACGATGAATTTGATAAGTTCACTTACAAGAAAGGAGAGTTGTTACACGAGTACTACTTGAGATTCACACTGCTACTCAATGATATGAATATATACAAGATGCCACTAGAGCAATTTCAAGTTAATACAAAGTTTCTAAACACACTTCCTGATGAATGGAGCAAATTCGTTAAGTTGGTCAAAGACTTGCATACTACCAATGTTGATCAGCTTCATGCTTACTTGGAACAACATGAGCGACATGCAAATGAAGTTCGTTTATCAGTCTCAACAATACTTAACTCATCAATCATCAACACCTCTTTCAGTAACTTATCCATCTAATGATTTTCAATCATCAACTCACCACAACGTTTATTCTCCATCATCATCCATCCTCAATTGGAATATCCTCCCTAAATTAACTAACAATCTGAATTTTCCTAACAAGACTCCGGCCTAATTGTTCTAGTGTTCCCGAAAGGTGATGATCCCATTGATTCCATCAATCACATGATGTCATTTTTGACTGTAGTTGTCACCTCCCATTATCCCACTACCAATAATCAGCTGAGAAACTCATCTAACCTTAGGCAACAAGCTACCATCAATAATGGAAGAGTTATACTATAACGAATTCAGGGGAGACAAACTTCTTTTGATAAGGGTCCAAACAATTGAATTTTAACCCAACAAGACTCCGTCTATATTCGTTCTAGTGTTCAGAAAACGTGATGATCCCTATTGATGCCATATCATTCCATGAGTTGTTTTTTACTGCAGTTGTACCTCACGTTTATCCCACTATCTAATAATCAGCTTTGAGAAATCGTCTAAACTATCTAGAGAAACAAGCTTACATCAAATAATGGAAGAGTGACAGTACAACCAATTCAGAGGAGACATTTCAGTTTTCCTGCATGGTACTTTAAGGATCTTACACTCCAAAGAGCAAGTGGATGCATTCTGGGATACACAGAGACGGTTACCTAGTGCCTATAACTACAAATGGGAATGGGCACATTCCAGGACAGCTGTACTCCAAACCAAAGAGAACAAAGGAGATGATTTGATGTTTTCAGGAGAAAGTGGTGCTGGTACAAAGCTAAAAGCACAATGGTCATATTAGACTAACATGAGAGTGAACTAGCTTTTTGGTTAAGATCCAGAGGATATTCTGTAGGTCAGGCACACAGAACTTATCATTTACTACAATGCTGCGTTAATCAAGCTGATGATATTGGAAGCATACGACTCTGATTTGACAAATCAACTCTTGCCACAGTTGCTCTCATGGCGAATTTATTCATTAATGGTTCAGTAATGCTCTTGCCTGAGGTAACAATCATGATAAGATGAATAATAAGCGGTAAATCAAGCTGTGCAGGTGATGCTCGACTTCTTCTCTTAACAGGTTGAATGTTAGAATAATTCAAAGACTGAAATAACCCGTGACTAGCAATATCATTCCTATATTCTCAGTATGTGATATGAATCACAACAAGCAACATGTTCAGAATTACTTAACTCCTATGCCAACAAGAGAGATTTAACTATTATTGTGATTGAACAACTAAAAAACCCAAGTTGCTAATTGTACCAAGATAAATCTGGAAAATAAGAGTGTCAATGATACCTTAACTGCTGAGCTTGAAAGATATAAGAAACAAGTTAAAGTTTTGAAAGAAGGACAAAATGTTGACTTAAGGAGTAAGGATAACGTTTCAGACACATGTGCACAGTCTGTAGAGATTGATCTTCTTAAACAAACTCTTTCAGAACATTTAAAAGAAAAGAAATATTTATTGTCATTACGGTTACTCTTCTAAAAAATGATGTTTAAGAAGAGAATCTAGGAACATTGATAAAGAGATAGAGTCTAGAAAAGCATATCAAACATCTAGTTAATATAGTTTTTAAAAGAGATCCAATTGACAAATGTTTAAATGTTGACGAAACATTAGTTTTTCTTTATGATAATTACACTTTAATCTAGCTATTTAGGTTTTCTCAAAATCCCTTATATCTGCTCAGGAAGCTCAACTAGTCTCGAAACACATAAGCACTATAGTGTTGGTTTTTTTGAATTAATTGTTCAAACTAATCATATGAGTCGATTCCTGACTCTGAAGAGACTAAACACTTGCCTGAAGAGAGTGCGTATCCAAAGAACGCTTTTAATAAACATAAAGGATAATTTGATGTTAGAAAGAAAAGACAAGGAGATACCACACACGATAGATATGCTTTGCTGTCTTAACCAACGTTATAATAGGATTTTTTAACACGATTTGTTCCACAAACTGAATTATCTGCTGAATAAGCCTTTTGATCTCAGAATTTAGCGTAAGATTCTTCAGACACCCACACTTTTATTAGTACACACCACCTATTGAAGGTTATCAAAAGAAATTCCTAATAATAGTCTGCCATGGCTTACACGAGTTTGAGAAAACTTAAAACACTCACATCTTGCTAACTTTGATGTGGTAGTCTGAAAGTAGATAAAGGAACCCCACACCCACAGTATCACTGAGGGTTACGTGGGTTAAAGTCTCACATACAAATAGATTGTTTTAGGTGATGAAAAAATTCCATTTGTACAAGCTCTGAAGAGGATCTCTGTATTTAGCACATTCAACCAACATTTGGTTGATTGAACTTTCTGAAGTCCAAAAATGTCTTCTATCAAATGGAAAAGGAATTTGGAAACAACATCGTATTATAGTTCGCAAAAAACATGTGCAGTTAAGATTGGAAAAATAGAACAGGAATATAAAGTTTTGAACTAAAACATGGATCGATCTTGGAACAACTCGTGATGAGCAAAGATATTGGTGAACTTATAGTTAATCACTTCCCATGGAGAAGGATATCATGAAGTGCTATTGATGTAAAAAGTGTCTCAAACTTATAATAATGACTGTTCAAAAGATCTTTTTACCTTCTTGAAAAACCAGTTGCATCTCTTTAGAAGTTGGTCCACTCAACATTAAACAGGAGAAGATCTTGTTCAAAGGGAAAATTTCTATTCAATCAAGTGATTCCAAGTTTAGATCAAAGTTGCTTGATTAAATGAAGTTAAAAACTTAGCTCAAAGTGAAGATTACGGAAAATTTCCATAAACTTAGAAGCTAGGATATCATCCTTTTCATGGATCTTTTCTTTTGCAAGTCTTGAAGGGTAAGGTAAACTAGGTTTGGTCTTTTAAAAAAAAGAAGGCTCATCAATTGATTCTTTATCTTTTCCTAGGTCTTGGACCAATGGAGGTTGGATGTCTTAGGTGCTAGGTAGCTCAGTATCCTTTGTCACCTTACTTTCCTTTTCCACCACCGATGGTGGAATTGGAGGTCCATCATATGAGGCGCCACTTCACGTGGTAATTTCCTTGGCTTCCTTCCTAGGGTTTGGAATGGTATTGCTTGGTAAAGAACTTGAACTTGAAGCTTGGTTGGTATGATAGTTTTGCATAAAACTTAGCATCATGTTTTGAAAATCATCTTGCTTCTTTTGAGAATCATTGTAAACCCTTTGAAAATCATTTAGGTTTCTTTGAAAATTATCCAACTTCATTTAGAAAATTATTCATGTTAGCATCATTAGCCTTAGCATAACTTTCAAAATCCATTTTAGAAACACCTTGAATTTGTGAAACAGGAGGTAAAGCTTGATTAACTAAAGGGTGATTTGTTGGTGGTTGGTATGGTGGGGTTTGATAAACGGCTCCTTGATTGTTTTGACGGTTTTGGTTGAAATTGCCTCCACGGTTTTGATTCGAATTGAAATTGTTTCCTTGATATCGGCTTTGGTTTCCTTGGTTGTTTTGAACATTTGGTTGATTAAAACCGGGTGGTCTCATTTGATTTGCCAAATTAGGAGGATTTCTTTGAACAAAGTTGCCAACGGCGGCATCATTTCTTGTTAACGGACAATGGTTGAAATTATGGTTTGAACCACATGTAACACAAACTTCCTCGACTGCTTTGACGGTAGCAGGAGTCGTAACATTCTTTTCACTAATCATCTTTTCTAATCGGCTCATTCGAATATCCATTTTATCTTCAAGAGAAGCGGCGAGTTGTTGAAATTCAAAAGAATTAGAAGGTGTAGAAGTAGAAAGAGGAGCATTCGTACTCACTCTTGGTTCAATTGCACGACTTCTTGAATAACGAACCTTGGATTTACTCTCAATAATGGCTAAACCATCACGAGGCATCTTATCTAGAAAATTTCCACCCGCGGCGGAATCTAAAGCATCTTGATCATTGGTATTCAAAGAATTGTAGAACGTATCAAGTTGATGTAATTCCGAGAAACCATGATGAGGACATTGACGAAGAAGTCCTTTGAAACGTTCCCATGCTTCGTTGAAAGTTTCATTTGGTTTTTGCAAGAAAGTAGTGATTTCATTTCGAAGGTAAGTTGTTTTCGAAGGTGGAAAGAATTGGTTTATGAATTTCGAGACAAGATCATCCCACGTTAGAATCGATCGAGGTGGTTCTCCTTATCTAGCCAAGATCCGGGCTTCACTGCGAGAGAGAAAGGAAAAAACAGCCAAAAGCTTAATCGTTGTATTCTGGAACTTCGGGATGTCTAAACTAAGAAGTAACCTTGTTGAAAAATCGAGAGATGATTAAGAGGGTCTTGTCTACCACCGTAAATAAGATTACTTTGACAAGAAATAAAGTTTTGTTTAAGCTCAAAAATTGTTTCCGCTTTATCTTGGTACAACAATTGAACTTTGTTGCATCTACTATCACCCTCGATGGGAGCTTGAGCATTTGTGCCATGGTACGAATTGTCTCGCCATTGAAATTCGGTTCCTCAACAATAACCGTTGTTATTTGTTGTTGTCGACGATTTCGATTACGAGTTTGAGAACGAGTGCGCATGCACTAAAAATAAAGAAATTAAAAAGCAAACAAAAATTACACTAATTTTTTTTAACAATCTATTTTAAACGGATACACGGAAGACAACTTAAAACCAAATAATCAACTTACTTCACGGTAGCTCTTAAAAATTTCTTCTTAAGGTGAGCCGTATTTCGTAAGTGACACAAATGGCAAGTTTTTGAATCTTTTGTTCGATTTGGGAACTTTGCAAGTTCACCGGAACTTATTTATGATAATACCTCGATTGAGAGTATTATATGTTGGTGTTCGTTTACCAACTTTGTGTATTTTATTTATTTTTTTAGGACAATTTTTATATTTTTGTTTTTTTATGATAACTATAGTAAAAAGAAAAGAAAAATATTTTTTACTTTTTATATTTTTTAGATTTTTTTATGTTTTTTTGAATTTTAAAAATATTTAACAAAAATGAAACTTCCGAGGACGAAAGGATCTTCAAACCAAAATCAACAAACGTAAACAACGAAATCTTTAACACAAGTCCCCGGCAGCGGCGCCAAAAACTTATAGTAGTTTTTATATACTATAAAATATATAATAATATTCCAAAAGAGAAATTAAGAACTTTCCTAAAGTCTCCCTTAAGAAAAGCTCACTCTAAAAGATATATATAATATATATAATATATATAATATGTATATTTAACCGGGAAGAATGATCACCCGGGTCATTTCCCCAACGACTTGTAAAATTGAAACCTTGCTTTAGCTTGGATTATGATTTGAATGAGAGAAAATATATTTTTGAGGATCTATAACTACTAAATAAAAGCAACAATTAAAATGAACAATTAAAAGTAATTAAACACTTAAACTAATTAACGGGAACAAATAAAATGCGATAAATAAGAAAATATACTAAAATTAACTCCTAAAAATGCAAACTAAATTTCTAAACCTAAATTAGGACAAAAGAAAATTTTAAGAAAAGGAAAAACATTTTTTTGATTATTTTTGAATTTATTATGAATTAAAAACTATTTAATTCTAATTAAATCCTAAAAATAAAAAAAATAGAAAATAATTGAAATTATATTTTTCCTAAGTAAAATAAGTAAAAAGAAAATTTTAGAAAAAGGAATTACTATTTTTGGCTTTTTAGATTAAAAGATATGATTTTTCTAAAATTTAAACTAATTAAAAACTATAAAAATAATAAAACTATTAAAAATAAAATCCTAAAAATTTTATAAAAATTACACTAAATAAAGAAAATGTGCAGAAATTAATAAAAATTAAAAGCCCTAATTTTTCACTTTTTATAAAACTTTAATTAAACTTATTAAAAACTAAACCCTAATTACTATTTAAAAACTTAATTAAACTAATTAATACTTAACTAAGGACTAATGGTGCAAAGAGAAAAGAACTAACTGAGAAACTAACTAGCTAACGGAGGGTTAACAAAGAAAATTCAAAGTAACAAAATCTACCCTGAAAGCCCAACCCGACTATAAGCCAAGTCCATTTAAGCCCAAAAATTAAGATTAAGTTAAAAACAGCTTTTCATAAAAAACTTATAAAAGCAAAGTTGGAGAACAAGTTAGTGTGAGTAACTTTAATGAAAGCTTAATGAACTGAAAACCAATAATAAGCTCAATAAAAGCTTATTTATAATCTGAAATCAGAAAGTAGCCATTTCCCTTGGTTTTTACTTATCAGCTTGTTAAAAGCTCAATTTAAGCTTAAATGAAAAAAAACAAAGTGTTCTAGAAAGCTTATAATGTGCTGGAAATATAAATGAAAAGCTACTTGACTAATTTAAACTAGAGCTTATCTGAAATTGAGTGACAAAGTATCAAAGTCAGAAGTAAGCTTAACTTTAACAAATTCAGATTAAGCTCAAATGCTCAAAAAGCAATTTCAGACTTTAAGCTTATGCAGACTTATTAAACAACTTATAAACTACTAATTTAAATGATAAAAAAACAACCACTATCAGCTAGAAATCAAACTTTAAAGCTAAAAACTATTAACTACTGTTTTTGGTATTTTGAGTTTTTTAGTGACTTTAAAGAGAAAAATAAGCCTAACATTTAAGCTAGACAATGAAATGCAAGACTAAATCTTCTTAAAACTATATCTATCCTATAAACTACTAGAATCTCTAAGCCTAATTCCTATGAACGTACAATGAAATAAAGCTCAAAAAGTGACAGCAATGGTAACTTGATTACCACTGCTGATGTAATTTTCCAAATGTACAAAACAAAAGTGCAGGTGACCTCAATGATTTAACCTGCATAAAACTCACTCAATAAGAGTGAGTGAACACAATTCAAGAAACAACCAAGCCTTAAATGGCTTGGTTCAAATTTTTAAAAGCAAAAATTTAGGAAATAGGTACCCTGGTGCAGACACATACAAATTAAGCCATAACTTTTTGCAAAATAAAAAGTAACTTCTAAAAACTGAGTTACTACTTTCCTAAAATGATAACACAACTATCTCAACCAAATTGCACAATCTTCTTTGACTTTTAGAGGTCAAACTTTCTAAATCCAAACACCCCTTATGAATTTGACAGATCAAAATCAAGCTAGCTATTTGAAATCTACTTAACATAATCTTATTACCAGATAATAATTGACTTAAAACAAGCTTAACTAACAAGATTAAACAACTGAATAAGCCTAGAAATCTAAAATCTAAACTATGCTAATGATATTTTTGGCTTTTATGGTTTTTTAAGTCAGAAACAAATATAATAAGTTTTATAGTTTAATAAGCAAAAACAGAAAAGCAATAGTAACTAATAAGCTCGATTATAGAGAAATAAGCATAAATAAGCTACAATTAAGCAGATCTACAACTAAGAGCAATTATTAAGCTAATTATTAAACTAGAAATGAAAACAGAAAAGTAAATGAAAAACTTACAACTTGCCTAGCTAAATAAGGTTATGACTGCTCTTAGAGCTTTACTACAAGCTCTCCTAGCTTATTAATAAGCTAGGAGTAATAGTCCCTTTTGGTTTTCCATTATAACCAACTTCCTTAGCTTTCCAATTATTTGCATAGGTAAGGTAATAGGTTTTTTTTAAGCTAATTTTAAGAAGTTTAAGTAGGATTTAGATCAATTAAGCTCAATCATGAGCTTAGAGACTCATGAGTGCTGAATAGAGCTTATTGAGGGCTTATAGAAATAGTTTTACTTATTGAGAGCTTATGAATAAAAGAGAGTTAAGATAGATCAAAAGCAAACACTAAATTTTATTAACTAGAAACTTTTGATTACATTATGAAACGGAAAATTGCAGCTGAGTTTTAAAAGAAAATTACAATAAGCAAAAAATCAAAAAGCTATACTAAAAGCTAAAAAAACTAGATAAGAAAAAAGATCATATGTGTGTGAGAGGTGTGGCCCTTTTATAGCTGCTTTCTGAAGATTCTAGGTCCTTGAGTCAGTTAGAAGCTCATTCAATCATCACCCTTCAATTCGCCAATCATTGGAGGATTGATTTTATCCGTTGGATTACTAAATGACCTCACACGGATCGCCAATGTGGCAATCCGTTGAGAGGCATTTGTGTTTGTTCCGTGAGTGTTTCAAGAGTTAAATTATCAATCCTTGTGTGTTTTCCTACATCCACGTGTGATTCCTTACTTAAGTAAACCAATGAGATGCTTTGATTTGACCCATTTATCCCTGCCATTTCTTTGTACTTCACTTGAATTGACTTAAGCACCCTTTAATTGTGAAAAGCCCTCTGCGTTTGACCCATGGTGAAACAAAGAAGACGGTAAATAGTGCTTGGGGAATTTGGCGCCATTTTGTTATAACTGAATAAGGTAAAAATTCGGTTTGAACTTAGGGTTAATTACACAATGAGCCCCTCTCTTTGTTATCTCTAAAGTATAGTGTAAAAGAAGTTTAAAAAATGGCAATTTATGTCCTTGTTGTTTTATAAAAGAGTAATGGGCTAGGTACTTGGGCTCTTGGTTTGGGCTTTGGGCTTTTGAATTTAATTAGGTATCCATGTAAGGGTATTTAGGGTTTTGAGGCCCATTAAGGCCCAGGGACTATTTTTGTAACTTTTGAAAAGTTAAGGGACTTATTTGGATCATTTTGGGTTTTGTCTTCTTGTGGTTGACTTTTGTTGACCATGAGTTGACTTTTCTTTGACTTTTTGACTGAGGATTGACTTTTCCTTGGCTTTGCTTCCGGCTTTTGTGCACTCTTCCATTCTCGTGTTTGTGCTTACCCGTTTTTGACAGTTTTCTTATGATTTTTGATATATCCGTACCTGCACACACAAAACACAAATACAAGCATAATTTTGCCATTTTTGGTTTGTTTTGGGTTTAATTGGGCCTTTTTAAACAATAACAGATATGTGTATTTTGCACATATCAACAGGTTTCTATTATAAGGCGTGACCGCTCTTTTATCTTCTGTTAATTTACTTGCGTAGGTTAAAGCGTCTTGAATTGATTATAGTCACCACCAAACCCGTGCCAGTCTCTCAGGCTGAAACCCCCCTTTTACCTGTTAGAATTAGAATTAAAACTAACATAGGATTAGCATAGGTTTGACTTAGATTAGTAAATTAAAATATTAATAAATTGAGAGATTTAACCACGCTTCAAGTGTTCGACACCCTACTTACGTTGAATCGACCATCGATCGGGTACACTGCCCGTTAAAGTGTTGTTTTTAGGTATAGTCGGCATACAATAAATAGTAAAACTTGATACATAAATAACACCTACACAACGACACATCAAGTTTTTGGCGCCGCTGTCGGGGAGTGAAAATTAATCTTGATTTTTATTTTATATTTTGGTTTTTAGCATTTAGATCTAACCCTTAGGATTAGTATAGTTTAGAGTAGTTTATATTCCTGCTTGTTTGCTTATTCTGTTTGTGTGATACGGCGTATTCAATTCACTGAATATGACGTATTGATTATTTAACAGTTTTTCTAGTAAGTTTATTTCAGGATGGATGATCCAAATATTACTATGGAAGAATACATCAGGGTCGAGGAAGAAAAAGCTCAAAAACGTAGGAAAGTGTTTAACTGGGAAATTGCTAAGTATGGTAAAATATGGTATGATGAAGACATTCACGACCTCAGATTCGTTGAAACCAAATTCCCAGCTAAAGCCTTTAATGACGGGGTATCATCTGAAAACGCTTTCTTGTGAACCCACGGTAAGTTCTCTGAACGATGAAATTGACTTTTGAATTTCATTTCCGATGATGAAGATTACACGGTAATTTTTGACAAAAACTAGTTTTCTTCTAAAATAATCTCTACCAATAATTTGAAAACAGATTCGGAAAATGATAATGAAAAAGTCAATATGCCTTCACTTCCACCACCCGAGCCTACAGTTAGTTGTTTTGATGATTTAGACTTCTTTAAAGATTTTGAGAATGAATTTCCAGCCATTGTTTACAATGATGCTCCAACGTCTAAATCAGATTTATTAACTGAACAGATTTTAAGCCCTCAACGTATCGATTTGAATGATGAAACATCATTGTCCGAATTTGATGAAGAGGAACAAAACGTTTTATACTTTAATGATTTATTTCCTTTTAACATGATTTATCCCGATGATTTAAAATCGGATATGAACAATGGTAATGATGAAATAGATATTGGGCAACCTTCGAGGGATATGTCTGTCATACAATTGCCTAATGTAATAAATGTCAACGCACAAAGGTCAAATAAGCTTTTGGAAACAAGTCATGATACATATACTAAATCTTTCAAAACTGAAACTTTTATCAAGAAACTAAATGTTAATATCATGATTTGTAATCTTCTTAACAACGGGATGCTTTTAAATCATATCAAGAATTTATATGTGACGTTTGGCATCTCGTTCGACCCCAAATTGTTTTATAAGGATGGAATAAATTAGGGCAAGTTTAACTTAAAGACTTTTCTGTAAACAAAAGTGCTTGCCGAGAGACAACCCATAATGTATTTTCAATTTTCTTATCGAGTCTGTCTTCCCAGACTGTCTATACGGCGTATCCAAACCCTATGGATACGGTATATTGATTATCTGGACGTTATCCAGTCTTTATTTTCAGCACAGTCTATACGGCGTATTCGTTAAACAAATACAACGTATTTGACAAAGGTATCAATACGGCGTATCCTAGGGTATGGATACGGCGTATCGACTTCCTGTATAGTTTTAGGTCTTTATTTCGAGTCTAACCAACAAATACACGAAGATAGAATTGCATTTGTTTTATGAGAATTTATACAAGACCTGGCTGCCAAGAAATCGACAATGTTGGTGAAGTATCTACAATCTGGAATTCTTGCTTAATAAATCAACATGGAGAATCTACCGCGCAAATATCAGGGGAGTTTCTCATTCTAATTCTTTTTAATTCATGTATTTAATGTTTTATCTATACAACGAGGACGTTGTATAATTCAAGTGGCGGGATGGGAATTAGAATGTTTACTTGTCCTATTTTTCACACTAAAATGCTTAAAATATGCTTAAAATTTAATTTTTTTTCAAGAATACTTTTGTGAAATTACATGTTACATAACCCGCACACAATAACCCTTATTTGATATAGTGAGGATTTAACCTATCCGTTTAAAAATGTTTACTCAAATTCCACAAAATATGAGTGTGTCGGTGATGTAGTAAACTTTAGAACTTGGCTTGGTATATCACTCGAGACCGCAATGATGTGTACTATGGATTTAGATATAATAACTTGTTTAAATTGGTAAATTTTAGGATTACACCCAAAACGCCTTTACTTGTTGCTTATTAACTAACTACACGAGTTAGTTAACCCTCGTATAAACCATTGGTTTACTCTCACTTTAAGAGTAAGATACTCCTAGAATAACTCGTAGAGTCAGAAATACACCAATTGTTTATTTCGTTACACCTTTACACCATAGCCTACCCTGTTAGATTAAGTTTATTTTACAGTTGCTAGTTGCTTAAAGTGTAAAGTATATATTTCCTGAGTCTTGTGTCAAAATTTTCTATCTTTGGTACGGTTTGAAGAATTTGCACATCGCAAATAGGAATGTATATTATAGTCAAAACTCATGTATTTTTACTACCATCGCAATTAATGGTACGTCTGAAGAATGAAGAAATTACCGAAGGAATTATCTAGAATTATTATGATCGTGAAGATGGTGAAACTACACCGAGTTTCGTAGTATAGTGTTTAAAAAAATCGAAAAAATTAGAAAAATCGCAACAAAAAAGAGAAAAAAAGTTTGAAGATAATCGTTTCGCAACTACCGAAGGAATTACATGAAGGGTCGATTATTCATTGATACGTCTAAAATTGACGATGTAGAGTATTGATAACGCCCAAATTATACATGTTTTCTATGGCGTTATTTGTATATATTTTATCATTTCTCATGAACTTTTGATACTTAATAGCTTAAAATTGCTTGCAGGTTCACTTGAAGACATCCCGAGGTTAGATACATCAAAATCAAATACTTACATGTTAAAGAACACATCATTCAAGCGAAGATCAACAATCAAGCCCAAAGTGCCAAATGTGCGCCGCATTTACCATTAATGCGCCGCACTTACCTTCAAGTCAAAGACAGTCAAATTCGCATTAACTCAAAAAGTACGCCGTACAATTTCCTTTATGCGCCGCACTTCCCATCTGATATGAAAAATTTGTGAAGACTTTAATGCTACTGGATTTACACCCTAAGTACGCCGCACATATTCTCTTGTGTGCCGCACTTACTCAATAAACATTTAATCCTTATTCATTTAATCACCAAGTGCGCCGCATAATCGTTTGTGTGCGCCGTACTTTCACCTGAATTTCAACCTATAAATAGAGCCTCAAAATCTCTCATTTTGATATATCACAAAAACAAAAACCATCTCTCACACAAACATCCATTCTTCATCATCCCATACAAACCCTTTCTCCAAGAATAAATACCTTATCTTTTGGAGATTCAAGATCAAAGAACCAAGAACGAGGAAGAATATCATACTAGTATAAGCAATATAATGAAGTTTTCTATTGAAGCAAGTTATTTTATAAACTCCTTAGCTATAAGAGGCTAAATCTCTCATGACTACTTGGTGATGTTATGATAATGAATAAGTGTTTGATATGATCATGATCTCTTTAATCTCAAGTTTATGTTGCAATCCTATTATATCTTATCTTGTCCATCTTTTCTTATCAACTTAAATTATATAATCATTTTGGTATAGGTCGAGAGACCCGTTATGATCTATGTAGTTTTAAAGATTTGTCTCTGGTCTTTATCGTTTGTGTCGAGAAATCCACTTTCATAAATTGATAAACAAATAAGCTTTGATATACTAGTAACTGGATTATTTGAGTGACACATTTGGTCTAGTTAACTAAATATAAGTCTTGAGTTAATTAAGTTAGTTTGTGAAAATATTTTCTGACGAGAAAATCCTTTTTATAAATTAAGGTTCCATCTTCGAGGTCAAATCATTTCCAACACTTATAAATTATTTTCAACTATCCGAGTAGTCATCTTTATTATCACTGGTAAAACAAAAGTTACTTTCAAATTTGTTAAAGTCTATTTTCTTTTTGATTATTTAAACACTACTCAAATCCCTGTGGAACGACTTGGTCTTACCTAAAAATATTATACTACATACGTTGGTTATACTTTTACCCGTGTGTTTCCCTATAATAAAATTGGTATTTTCAGTCATTATAAATTTAAAGCTTTTGAAACACATCAAAGTTTTTGGCGTCGTTGCCCAGGATTTTTAAGCTGTTCTGTAGTCAACTCTGGAAAACTATTTTAACTCCCCCTCTTTTTCAAAAAAAATCGCCATACAGTTTTCTGGCAAATTGACCCAAACAATTTCTTTCTTGGATGCATACACGTGCTTCCAATTCTGAACTTGTTGAACCATTACCTGAACCTGAACGTACTCTGAATCGAAGACTTCGTCGATGAAACAGGAGAGTTCCATTCAATCAAAGAAACAACCCGCCTTAAAACCCGAGAATTGTCTATCCACCAATTCTCGACATCAACCACTTCCGTCACTTTCATGTTATCCTTGAAAATCTTTATCCCATGGATGATGAACCCATGTGGGCTGCTGACCGTGTTGTCGCTTTGACTCCCGGTTCCGCAATCACTATTCTTGAAACCACAAATGAATTTGCTATTAAAGGTAACTACTTTACTCTTGTCAAAGGAAACCAATTTGATGGTAGAACCAAAACTGATCATCACAAACACATTCACGAATTCCTCGAAATCTGCGATATGTCTAAAAATACAGAGATACCAAAAATGAAGCCGTTTATCTAATGATGTTTCCCCTATTACTAAATGGAGAAGCGAAAACATAGCTGGACGAACTCAACGAAGGAACTATCAAAACGTGGGATGAACTTCGAACCACTTTCATTAGTCGATTCTTTCCCCCAGCTCTTTTTGAACGACTCCTCAGAGAAATCCGAGCTTTCTCTCAACATGAAAACGAATCTCTAACTGATGCTTGGCTTCGTATGAAAGAAATGCTATGAAATTGCCATGGTCACAATCTGTCCAAAGGCAACATTATAAAAATCCTCTATCATGGTCTCAGCGAGATAACCCAAGAACTTCTAAATGCCGCAGTTGGTGGTATTTTCCTCTATAAAACACTAAATCAAGCTTATCTACTTCTCAAAGATAAAGTCTTACTCAAGCTCGACTTGGCTAAAAATCAATAAACCAGATCAACTCTTAAGAAAACCATTGCTTTCGCCGATGAAGGCAGCAGTTATTTTGATACTGATAAAATTATGGCCCGAATGGATGGCATGACCCTAAAAATGGATGCTCAGTACAAAGAACTCCAATCTAATGCTAAAAAACCCAATCTTGATGAAGATGACATACCATGTCTCGTGAAGAAGAGGCAAAATTCATGCAAACTTTTTGTAAGATTCGTTTTTACAATGATTACCGCGACCGAGACTCAAATTGTGATAATCGGCATTCAAACAAACGAAGTAGTTACAACCGAGACAACTACCGATCCAACACAGATGATAAATCCTATGACCTTCAAAAATAATTTAACGATTTCATGAAATCTCAGCAATCAACCAACGCTTTTGTCAAAGAAACATTCATGGATCTCAAAACCCAACTCGAAACCGTAGCCAAAAATCATCAAGCTTCCATTCAAAACCTTGAAACTAAGTTTGACAGACTCGCTGACAAACAATCTGGTCGACCTTCTGGATCTCTTCCAAGTAAAACTCAACCAAACCTAAAAGGGCACAACTCTAAAGCCTATCAACCACCGCAATCTCGTAATGAGCATGTGAATGCCGTATTCACAAGAAGTGGTAAATCCTATAGCCCACCAGTTAACCCAAATGATCAACAAGACAATTCTGAAACCCCTGTCAATTTCGATAGTGATGATGAAGACGAACCTACACCACAACCAAAAACTCAAAATCCAAAACCAGCCAAAGAAACTCTGTTACCCAAACCATACAAACCAAAAATCTTGTATCCTCAACGTCTAAGGAAAGAGAAAATGGAAGCCCAATAAGAAAATTTATCGACATGATCCGTTCTGTTCGAATCAACATACCTCTTATCGACGTCTTAGCCGGAATGCCTAATTATGATAAGTTTCTCAAGGAACTAATAAGCAACAAACACAAAATCAAACAAATTTCTGCCGCTTTCTTAAGCGATGAAAGTTCAGCGATGATCCAAAACAAAGTTCCACCTAAATTCAGAGATCCCAGAAGTTTCCTTATTCTATGTAATTTCAACAAAACTTTCTTATGTAATGCTTTAGCCGACCTAGGTGCTAGCATTAACCTTAATGCCGTATTCATTATATGCAAAACTATCTCTCGAAACTCTCAAACCTACCAAAATAAGCGTGAGACTAGCCGACATATCATTCCAATACCCTGTTGGAATAGCTGAAAATATGCTCGTTGAAGTTGGTAAATTTACCTTTTCTGCCGATTTTGTTATCCTAGAAATGGAAGAAGATAGCAAAGTTCCTCTCATCTTAGGATGGATATTTCTTCACACTGCTGATGCAGTTATTCGAGTTAAGCAGAAACAACTCAATTTTAGAATTAGAACTGAATGAATGATCTTCATTATCGATTTTGCGATGAAACACTCTTATTCGAACGATGACGCCTGTTTCAGTATCGATGTTATTGATGAAATCTTAGAAGAATACTTTGATGCTCTTCTAGACGAAGGTAGTAAAATCCTTCATTCCATCAAAGGAACCCTTCTCAAAGAAGAAATCTTTGCTGAATTCTATGAATTCATGGCGATGACTGCCGATAAAAACTCTGACTATGAATCTGATACCAAAGGACCACCATTCAAGAAAATCACCATCAATACAAACTATAAAATCAAAATGCCTCTTGAAGAACCTCCTACGGATCTTGAACTTAAACCCCTTCTGGGTAATCTGGAATATCTATTCCTGGAAGAACCCTTTTTTATTCTTGTTATCATATCATCTTAGCTTTCCAAAGAAAAGAAAAACAAACTTGTATCCGTCCTTAAAAAGCACAAGGAAGGTTTTTCTTGAAAAACAAAAGACATTCCTGGTATTTGCCCATCATTCTATAAACATGAGATACAACTTCTGGATGACAAGAAACCTGTTGCCCAAAAATAGAGAAGGCTAAATCCAAATATGCAAGAAGTTGTTAAGAAAGAAATCATAAAACTCATGGATACCGGTATTATTTATCTAATTGCCGATAGTCCTTGGGTTAGTCCTGTTCACTGTGTACCAAAGAAAGGTGGTATTACAGTTGGCACCAACAAAAATAATGAACTTGTTCCAACAAGAACCATTACGGGTTGGCGAGTATGCATCGATTATCGTAAACTCAATGAAGCAATCGCAAAAGATCATTTCCCTTTGCCGTTTATGGATCAAATGTTAGAAAGACTCGCAGGAAATAATTATTTATGTTGCCTGGATGGTTTTTGGGGATATTTTCAAATTCCTATCGATCCTATGGACCAAGAGAAAACAACGTTCACATGTCCTTTCAGAACATACGCTTATAGGCAAATGCCTTTGGGCTATGTAATGCTCCTACCACATTCTAAAGGTGCATGTTGGCAATCTTTCACGATATCATTGAAGAATCAGTCGAAGTATTCATGGATGATTTCTCCGTCTTCAGAAACTCTTTCGACACATGCCTAAACAATCTCGATAAAATGCTCCAACATTGTAAGGATGCTCATCTTGTCCTTAATTGGGAAAAATGTCACTTCATGGTCAAAGAAAGAATTGTGCTTGGACACAAAGTGTCTAGTGCAGGACTCGAAGTCGACAAAGCAAAGATCAACGTAATCTCAAAACTTCCACCCCCGACCAATATTAAAGGTATTAGAAGCTTTCTTGGACATGCCGGTTTTTACCGACGTTTCATTAAGGATTTCTCAAAAATTGCTCGACCTCTTACTAAGCTGCTTGAAAAAGATACTCTATTTAAATTCGATGATGAATGTCAAAAAACATTTGAATTATTGAAGGAGAAACTCACATGTGCTCATGTAATCGTAAGCCCCAATTAGAACCTTCCATTTAAACTTATGTGTGATGCAAGTGATTTCACAGTAGGAGTCGTCTTAGGTCAAAAAGATGGTAAAAAATTTCATCCAATTTACTTCGCAAGCAAAACCCTTAACCCAGCTCAATAAAAATACACTGTAACCGAAAAAGAGCTTAGGTCTGTAGTCTTTACATTTGACAAATTTAGATCCTATCTTATTCTCTTAAAAACTATTGTTCACACCGATCATTCAGCTCTAAGACACTTATTCAAGAAACAAGATGCTAAACCACGCCTTATTCATTGGATCTTACTCTTGAAAGAATTCGACATAGAAATCAAAGACATAAAAGGAACATAAAATGTTGTAGCCGACCACTTGTCCTGGATCGAAAATGAAGAAATAAGCGATGACAGTGAAGTCGATAATAACTTTCCTGGAGAAACTCTTATGGAAATCAATACAAAAGATGAACCTTGGTTCACAGACTTTGCAAACTACTTGGTCGGCAATATTATACCAAAAGGAATAATGTACCAACAAAAGAATAAATTTTTCTCTGACCTCAAACACTACTTTTGGGAAGAACCTTACATTTTCAAACTATGTTCTGATGGTATGATCAAACGCTGTATATTTGGACCAGAAACTCGAACCATTTTAGATCAATGTCACCACGGACCCACCGATGGACATTATGGACCCAATGTAACTGCTAAAAATGTCCTAGATTCAGGATTTTACTAGCCGACAATCATCAAAGAAGATCATACTCTAGTTTGCCTTTGCAAAGCATGCCAAAAGACAGGAAATATATTAAAACGTGATGAGATGCCCTTAAACAACATTCAAGTCTGTGAAATTTTTAACATATGGGGTATTGACTTTATGGGACCATTCCCGAAATCCTATAAGTTTGAATACATTCTGTTAGCCTCAAAATATTGAATCGAACAAGGAAGCTCGTCACTCAACAGGGAAGCTTTGGTCTTTATTTAATTATATGTTGTAATAGGCTAGATCGGGTAAACGGGCTCATTTATGTAATCTAATCGATCACGTGTTATGGGCTAAAGCCCAAGTAATCGCAAGTAATCCCGAGCCTAGCCTATAGGCATGTAAGCTTCATGGTGTAAGTATAAATACCCCTCTCCAAGTGTGGAGAGAGTGTTGGTTCATTTTGTATTTCTCTCATTTTGTAATCAACCATTCTCTTTCTTTTTTTCTTTCTTTACTTTCTCTCTCTAATCATCTTTCTCTATTTTTCTATCATTCTTCTCATCTTATTTTCTTGTTTCAAATGGTAAAGTGAAGTGGTTTCGGGTTATCTACATTTGGTATCACTCGCCTCGGGTGGGTTTGGTGATTAGTTGTGGTATATTTTTTATTTTTTTAGCTTATTCGGACATTTTTAAGCTTAATACATTCGGCTTATTTTTTTAAAACAAAAAGTGTTCTTAACAAAAACAAAAATTCAACTTGTGTCTACTAGTTCAATAACAGTTCTTTGTTTTCTTTTCATATTTCATTTGGGCTTACACGTTTTTTTGGGCTAATTATCACGTCTTTTGTTTTTGAGATGATGACTTTGTTTACATTGGTGTTTGATACTAGTGTTAAAATCCTTCACAAATGTTTTCATTTATTTTGAGCATAACAACGGATTATTAGAGCTTATTATATCTCATCTTATTTTTGTTTCTTTATGTTTTTCAAGATACAAAACTCACACTTTTCTTGCGTAAAAGCTTATCAACTTAAGTGTGGCTTATTTGTGATGTAACGAGCTTATTAACAATTTTTTTTACTTGCCTTATTTGGTTTTTCTTTAGAGCTTTTTGTGGTTAACTTGTTAATTTTGAGTGCTTATTTGTCCTTGGTTGGCTTATCTTCTAAGCGGTTTGAACAAAAGACAAGGATAAAGTTTTTGTTGTTACTCGTTAAGGTGGAAACATAGATCCAATATTTTAGTAACAAGGACGGTTGTACGTTTTGGAGTCTTGTGTGAACCGAACAAGTAACAAGCTTGTGTGAACCGAACAAGTAACAAGCTCGTGGGAATCGAACAAGTAACAAGCTAAAAGGAACCAAACTAGTTCATCTAGAGCAACCGAACTAGTTCATTTAGAAGCAACCGAACTAGCAAAATTTAGAAGCAACCGATCTAGAAAAGTTAGAAGGAACCGAATTAGCAATCTTGTGTGGAAACCGAATAAGCAACTCAATAGGAACAAACATACACGTTATAAGTCGTTTTCGGATTTTTCGAGTTCAAGTGACGGTGCTCTACGAGACGTTTAACTTATACCATCGTGATCGTGAACTCGTTTCGATCAACGTGGTGTATTTACTTGCTATCGACGATAAATGTACGAGTCCGCGAGCATTAATTTTCATACATTGCAATTTCTCTAAATTACAAACGAAGAAGAAGATGTGTTAAGCGGGAAAAAAAATTATTAAACTTAAATTAAAAGTTTTCAATTTCAGCCCCTCAACTTCTTAACAGTTTTCATTTTAAACCTTTAGGTTTTAAATAGTTTAGTAGTAACCTTTTTTTTTAAAGCAAGATTAATTAGAACCTTTTACTTTCAAACTTTCTCACTTTTTCACTTTTAAACTGCCAGTCATTGGGATAAATATAGGCGATTCAACTAGGTCTCAGGTATCTGGTGCGAGACACTAAGAGCGCATTAGGATTTCTGGCAAAGAAGCGCTTTCGATTACAAAGACTATAAATGTCAAATATACAAACATACACAACGATAACTAGATCAGCTAAATTACATCAGTACAGATAAATAAAATGAATAGATAGTACATGGCTAGTTACAAACCCATAATAAAAGATCTATAAATACAAGCGTATTAATACACTTTCTGTGTAATTGTTATCTATCAATCTGTCATCAGGCATATAGGAGTATATGAGCTTATTATATACGTAGGCGACAACATGGATACAAATCATGCTATACACGTACGGCACGCTACTCCTTCTTATATGAACACTTAGTGCTAGATAGTCACAGTCATTTTTAACGCACCTAAGCTAGCTATCACTAAACGCAATTCTCACTATAGCACTAAGTCATATAAGTCTAATCATACTGAGTGAATGTCTAATTGATAAGTTTAGGTGCATAGCGTCGAAGATAATAACGCCGTAGTGCCGTGATCATCAACAGACCTTTAACTACCACTATAAGCTGCCATATGGATAACTATAAGTGATCGTTTATACACTGTCAAGCGACTCAGATCTCGATCTGATAAGTTATCGTCTCTATCACTACACATCTCGGTAATAAGCCGACCTATCAAATACTCTGAAGATGATACACAATCAATTTAGGTACAATAGGCTGCCCTGTCTGATACCAAATCATACGTAGTCTACATCAATGACGAGTCAGCAGGTAAGGAATACTAAGGTGTCTACTTTAATTCTCATAGATCAATATTTGTGACCAGAGAATAGAGGTGTCATTATACTGGGGTAAATAACGCATATCAAAAGCGTCGGTCAGAGGTATCATACAATCGTCGACAGACTACTAGATTACAGAGTAGTGCTATCGTCTATACATCTGACGATATGCACCTGCAGTTAAATGAGTTACGTCACGTCAGCACTCTCAGCAGAGTTGCAACATGGATAGTAGATATACCGATCAAGTACAGAGCAGATCAAACTAAATATAGATAAAATGGTAGGCAAGTGATAAACTTTAATTGCAAGCCAGACATATGTAATAAACTCAAAGCAACGCCAGAAATTCAAATATTATACAAACCAGTTTATCTATTATTATGGCTAATACCTTTATGTAGTGTATTTAGTCCTGCTAATAATCCTATGGTGGTCATTTCGCCTAATAATCAAATCGTATCGATACACATATTATAGACAGAATTCGAATGATTACAGAAAGTAACGAAGTTCGACAACTTGATGTAATGCATTTAACGTAAAGTTGAAGATATTTTATGTATTTTGGGTTTGATTTATTGTGACACTTGAACGACTGTTCTGGTCTTAGCTGTTTGTATAATTATCGGAGTTAGATGCTATCTAAATGACGCTCGTGTCGTTAGCTTGAGATACAAATGAGTACTTGGAGAAAGACATTCACTATCAAGAGTATGTATAGATGAATAAATTTTGTGGCACACTGAAACTCGTTTTTGAGCCTCGTATTTATAGTGTCTGAAAATAGCCTGGATACGCCATATAGACAGAGTTAGATACGGTGTATAAGGTTAATTTCCTTGTAGTTCGCGATAAGATCAAATCAATCAAGATTAATTACTATCAATCACATTAACTGCGTATCTTTGACTGATGACCAGCTGTGCATACGGCGTATAGGTGAAGAGTGATACGTCGTATAGGGAATTGATCATTACGCATATTCTTGTGATGAGTTGGTGCTGATATGCCATATCTTCCTTGTTGGATATGACGTATAGTAGCAGATAATAGTCTTCTTCAAATGTATTCGTTTTAGTTCCAGAATTGCGCCTTTTTTGCTTCGTCTTCACAAGTTACTCCATAATTACTGCAATCATAAACTTTAAGCAATTAAGTACAAATATCTTGCAGTAATCATATAAAAGTGGGTAAAATGCATGGGATAAATGATGGTAAAATGTGACGTTATTTGATGATATCAAATATTCCCCCACTTGAATCCTACTTGTCCTCAAGTAGACTTTAGAAAGGTTATGAAAATGTATCCCAACCAAGGTTTAGCACATTTTCACTCAACTAATCTAGGGTGTAATCATTTAAGTAGTACGCTTATTTGCTCGGTCGTGATTAGCTTCGTATCATAGGCTTGGTAAGGATACACATCTCCACCTCTAGAGCTAAGGAGTAACAAGTCAAAAGGTAAATTGGTTATTTATTTGAAGGCTCAGGTTTAATCTGTGACACCTGTAAAAATTCAAGTTTTACTTTTTACCATTTAGGTTTAACTACTTACCGTAAAACTATCAAATTACCACTTAATCTCAAAAGGAAGTTATCCTAGGAGTGAGATACAATATTATAGGCTATAGAGAGCCTAAGTACCATGTAAACGTCATTAATATTGCATATTAAGTCTAAAAGGATATTTTAGAGCCTATTAGCAATACGATCATATCTTTCGCATTATTTGTGAACGAAACATTTTTCTCATGTCTTTGTGATCCCAACACCTAAACAAAACCCTAAAATGAGTTTACATCAGTAGTAAACTCATGAGATATCTTTCTAAACATTTAAATACCCATGTACGTTTATTAAACCGCTAATCACCCTATTTCACCCAATAATCATTTTTACTTCCGTATAACGTACCGTAAACCCAACTCATCATATCTAACACTCAAGTAAACCTTAATTACCCTAATTACCCATGACTAAATAAGTTTTACACACTAAGTACCCTGAAATTTAGTTAACACAACTTAATTACGCCAAAAGCCAAATTATACTTAACACTTGCTAATTTTTCGTATTACCTTTCCTTAAACCTTTACAAGAACCTTAGTAATACTTTTTCTACCTCAAACTTACAGATTTACACTTACCATGAATGATTATACATAAGTTACTAGCCTAATAACACCATAATGTGCCCATACCTTGCTTATCCATTCAAAAATCCCATGAAATGCTCCAATCCATTCCTTTTTGCAATAGCAACATTGATTAAAATGACTGTAATTACTCGGTTAGGCTAGGTGTAAAGGTGAAGGAAACAATTTTAATTTGGTGTGGAAAAAGAAGGATTGGCCTCTGCAGGTTGTTTTAGGGTAATCTTTACTCTAAAGTGAGAGTAAGCAGTAAGGGTTACATGGGGGTTTATCTAACCAGTGTAGTTAGTTAATTTTACGACATGTAGGCTTTTTGGTTTAATCCTAGAAATCTACTAGTCAAGCATGTTACTCCATCTAAATCTATAGTTCTATCATTGAGGGTCGCGAGGGATATATCCAGGCCTAAAGTTCTAAGAACTACTAACATCACGCTACACTCTTATTTTTGTAGAATTTAAGTAAGAATTGGAATGAATGGCTTAATTATCTAAATTGGCATTAAGGGTTATAGTGCGCTAGGTAATGTAACTAGTGATTTTTTCACAAAAAGCATGCTATTTTTTTTAATTTGATCCATTTTAAGGCATTTTTAAGCATATTTGTGAAAATAAGGACAAGTACGTTCTAATTCTCTACCCCCTATTTAAATTATACAACGTCTAGTCGTCTATATAAAACATTAAATACTATTGGGAAAAAAGAATTAGAACAGGAAGAAAACTCCCCTGTAGTTTGCTTCTGGATGGTTCTCCATTTTTAGTTTTTGAGCAAAAAGTGTATTGACGAGGGCTTCAGTTTTCCCATGAGAGTTCATCACGTGGCTTTTTTTAGATTATACCATTAAGTCGATTTTGTTTTCTTGCAAGGTCAATGCATGAATGTTTTGAAGACGTTCGTGCAATTTGTAATTCGATACCTACAATTACAAGCAAACCAATTAAACACACATTGTTATAGGTTAACATATACGTCGTATCCAAACCCGAGGATACGACGTATGTAAACCTGTGAAACAATTTGTAAAATACTGGAAAGTTAAATACTAGGAATTTAAAAGTTAATGATAACGTCACTGTCATACATTCGCCATATTCCTAAGGGGTTCGATACGCCGTTATGAAATGTCTGGGGTAGACAGATCAACAATTAAATGCGACAAAACATTACAAAATAAGGGGTTGTCCTCAGGGGAAGACTTTTGGTTTTAGCGGTCGTTAGTTCTCGACCTTTTTCTTCTTTTCACACACATTTACCATTGATTTTGCGGGTTCTTTGAGATATCAATAACTATTAATCTTTTTGTGATGCTGAATCTCTGTCAGTTTATTTTTACACACAAGTAAACCAAAAAGTCATATAATTAAGTATTAAAACATAATGGTAGTCAAGTTTCATCAATATACAGTACAAGTCCATAAAATATGATAATAATCAAGAGAGCAAAGGGAAGAGATCAAGCGTCAAAATATGTATCATCGGGCTGGGTATCGGCATTAGGGGTGGGAAATGTGGCATCGCCTGTCCTGGGTCTGACGCGCCTCTGGTAAGGCATCCATGAACTAACGACATGGGTGCTATCGAATGGCTGATAAGGATGGCTGCTGGTGTCCATGAGCTGTGTCATAAAACTGATCAGCCAGGTGGAGACTCTAGATTGCTCTGTAGTGAAAACTCTCAAACACACTCTCGTAACCCTTACAATCATGTCTTAAATAAGTATCTCCCTCATCGATCCTCCATCCTCTGTGACGGGTCATGGGCTGAGGAGGGGGGAGGGGCGAATTGTATGCTCGGATGCTGGGACTGTTGAGTTACCCGTCGTTCATAGCCGGACCACGCCTCATCGTCTCTATGGGGCATCCAGCCGCAGCAGCCTGCTGTCTCTCTGGCCCCGGGGCTACTAAGGACCATGTTGTCTCCAACCTTTCCCTCAGATTTTGAGCCTGGGAAGTCATGTAGATCAATCACTAGAAGCTACTCAGGAGATTATAGTTAAACCTCTGTCCATCGTCATAACTAAACCAATAATGATCAGCCCAACCGCGTCCGATATCGAAGTGTCACTCTAGAAACCTGGCTCACTTTCATCCCTCATCGTTCTCTGACACAGATATTGGGATAACAGATAACAGACGTTGGCAGTCCCCCGTCCATACTCTATGATAAAAGCAGGTCAACTCCGGTTACTTCTTGGCCCTGTCCTCTGAGAAATGGTGATGCTATCATTATGGATAGTCTCTCACACGGAATGGATATAAAACATAAGAGGGAGCTGGCCCTAAAATCTTCAATAGATGAAATCTCGATCAATAATCCTTAAGTCACCCTTGTCGGGGATACATACTTCACTTTAAGTCCAATATGCTCAACACCAGCCTGTTGCCATCTTCCTACTCGGTGGTAGTCTAGCGCTAGATTAAATTGTTCTCCATTGTTCATTACTCCTTCACTAAACACCTCCCAACTAATAACATAACTTACTAGCTACAATCCAAAACCCATCTATGTATCAATCATCCAGCATAGTACTAAGGAACACCAAAAATGACTCACGACAAAGGTGTCGTACCATAATTATCTCCTCAAGCATGACTCACATTACACTGTTGCCTATCTCCACAGTTAAACATCTTAACCTTCACGCCCAAAATCCTGCTCATCTCGGAGGAGTCAGACCTTCCAAAATCTAGCACTTGTACCCGGTTAACCGGGCCTACTCCAAATCGTCTTGAGCCTTTATGTAACTACTGTACAATACTTTGGTGTATCATCAACTGGTACATGAGCCATGGGTGGTGTTCTCTGATCTGAGCCGGGGTAAAGCACACATATCTAAAAAATCAACTAGATCGGTAACCGATTTTTAAATTATTATGTTGTGGGGAAGATACGCGCGGTATTCATAGGGGGATTTATGTCAGTATGTAAGGTCTGAAAGTCAATACAATGTATTTTTACAAGCAGCTCGACGTTTATGGGATTTAAAATGTAGAACCCTAATAAGATAGGGGGTGGCAATTTCTGGATCTGACACGAACCCGACCTGAAACCGACAGGAAAATTAACAGGATCGGGTTGCGTCTACTTATATTTGGGTCGGGTTTGGGTCGACTATCTAACCGTTTATTAATAGGTAGGTTGGGTTGTAATAAATTAAGCGGGTGACCCGGCCAAACGATTACAGATTTTTTTCATAAATTTACAAATTATTTATTTCAAATACTTTACGAGTTAAGTGGGTTAAATGGTCGCCCATAACCCATTTAACGTGTTTAACAGTGTAATGTGCTAACTTTTGTATATAAAATGGGTTAAATGGGTTAACCCAAAACTCGTTTAACCTATTCAACCCGTGTAACCTATTTAACCCGTCAACCCAAATATATATACGGGTTAAATGGGTCAGGTTCGGGTTATGTATAAACAGGTTAGGGTTGAAAAAACTGACCCGATTATTTAAATGGATCAGGTTCGGGTTGAGGTTTTCTGACCCGCCAACCTGTCAACCCGAACCCACCAACCCAAACCCGACCCGAATTGCCACCCCTAATATCAGATCAATACGCCGTATTTAATTCATTGGATACGTCGTATTGAGGGTTAAAATTTTGGGTAAAATTGAGTCAGTATGTCGTATCCATGTTTAGTGTTTACGCCGTATTACTTCTGCAATTAAAATCAAAAAGGGGGGTTCCCTTTATTTTACCCGTTTTATCCTAATTATTTCAAAAATGCTGTATTCAAAGAGTTCCAGTATCCTAAAAAGGAGAGGGAGGGCGTATAATAGTCACATAAACCCTAAATCTAAAACCCTACCCTAATTATTATTCGAAAAAGAAATAGGAGAATAGATTAGATCATACCTTTCGATTAGGAGGCAAGAAATATAGAAACACAAATTTGATTTTCGAGATTAAAAAGGCGCGGTGAAATTTTTTGCTTGTGGAGTAAAAGTGTGTGTGTAAAATGATCCGGCGTATTAGTTGGGTTTTTATACCCACGCAAAATACGCCGTATTGAGAAGTGTCCAATACGCCGTATTGGACATTATTGATGACTTAGTCAAGAATGGTTGATACGGCGTATAAGTGTTGCAATAATACGCCGTATCGTTTGCGCGAGCCAATTATTCAAAGATTTTAACAGAGTAAAAGAAACGTACCTTGGCCTCCGCAATATTCCTATATGAGCACCATCCTTATAAATAGTTTTCGGGTCGAACGGGATGCCAAAGACAAATCATAAATTTATGATGAGATTCAATGGCATCCAGTTAAATAATTCCAATCATGATATTTGACCCTCAACATTATGATAAACAATCTTTCGTAAGTAATTTTATTGGTCTTATCGTGATTTTTTTATCGAAAGCTCATTTGATTTTTTTTATTTCTTTATATTCAGAAGGCAATGTTATACCTATATTATGATAACTGTCCTTAATCATTTTCGAATCATTGGAAAAAATTACGTCTGGAGGAAATGAATCACTAAAGTGTAAAACATTTTGTTCCTCTTCATCATATTCGGACAATGATGTTTCAAATTTATCGATATGTTCAGAACTTACGGGAGGTTCAATTTCAAGATCTGGTTTAGACGTTAAGCCATCGTTATAAACAATGGCTGGGAATTCATTTTCGAAATCATTAAAGCAGTCTAAATCATTTAAATAATCGACCGTAGGTTTGGGTAACGAAGACATATTGTCTTTATCGAATCCGTTTTTAAATCATTGACAAAAATTAAGTTATATGAAAATAAATTTTCATCAAAAATTACCGTGTAATCTTCATCGTCGGATTCGTCTAATGATATTCTGAAATCAATCTTGTTTTCGTTAGGAGGACTTACCGTTGGTTCACACTGGAGTGTTGTGTCGCACGTTAATGTATTATCAAAGACTATGGCTGGGAATTCAATTTCGAAGTCAATGAAACAATCGTCCTCGTCTTCATAGTTTTCAATTTTCCCGAACGTGACAGTCTGCCATTTGAACGTTCGACCATGCCTTTGAGCTTTTTCTTCTTCAAGTCTGATGTATTCCTCCATGGTGATATTTGGGTCATCCATTTTTACCTGTAATGAACTTGCTATGGATAAAAAGGTCAAATGGACTAATATGCCGTATTCAGCATGCTGAATGCGTCGTATTGAACGGAAATAGACAATGCAGGAATTGTAAACACACAATTAAATGTAATAAATTAAACACACAATTAGAATAAACAAGTAGCAATTAGAATTAAATTAATTATACACTAAACAAGTTAAAGGTTAGAAACACTAATAAGAATAAAGATTAACTAATCACTCCCCGGCAACGGCGCCAAAAACTTGATGTGTCATCGTGTGGTGTATATTTAGTGATTATCAAGTTTTACATTTTATATTAGCGACAAACCTAAAAGACAACACTTTACACGGGCAGTGTACACAGTCAAGATGAGTTTCGTGGTAAGTAGGGGTGTGAACATTAAGGCTTGAGAGTTAACCCTAAATATTCTATCAGTATTTTATTCTATCTAGATTAATCTAATTACTTGTTAAACCTATGCTATACATATTTACTAGAGGTAAATGGGGGGTTTTCAACCTGAGATACTGGCATAAGTTTGGTGGTGACAAAGATTAATCTAAACACAATAATCACTAAAGCATAATAATCACAAAATACAGAGCTGGATATACAAGCCAAAAATAGAAAGCATAATTGTATTAACCATGTTAAATCCGATTAAATGTTGATTTGTTTGTTTAGTGCAATGGCTACTTATCTCGAGGGGCCCCATATCACTCTTAAGATTAGCGCGGTTTTTCATCATAAGACTAGATACGAACCAATCATGTCTGATTAACGCCATCAGCATTTAAAGCATCAAATAGTCTAATTATATTATATCATAGGGAATTAAAAGCAAGTGGTTGATCCGTTAATACCCTAGCCCATTGAGACTTTACCAACTTATTGCTTGATGTTGTTTTTCTACACCGGTTTGTCCACACCAAAATCAATATAATTATGTAAGAACATTACTAGTTGAACAATTAATCGGGTCACCTGCCGGTTCTAACTAAGCTCATAATCAAATGGTAAAGAAAATGTGTCATTTGGTGATTCTATTGGTCCGGGCATTACAAAAACATAATCATGGAGAGCTATACCCGAAATTAGATTACTGGTTAAGTCTCACTAGCCTAGTTGAATGATAGGTCGCATGATACGTGCACATAAACTGGTTTTTAGGCGAATAAAACATATTAAACAACACGAATAAAATTAAGCAAGTTGGATTAACACAAACCAAACATTTAATCTGCATTAACATGGCTAATCACTGACAGGTAAGGGGTATTAGCCCACAATCATTGTCATTTTACAAACGTGATCAACTATGTAGAATCGAAAAATGATTTAGAATGTAACGAAATTATCCCGTGTCTTATCTGGAATTATGGTTGGTGCGTGACCTTGGCGACTTCTATTATCTTGGAAAATTCGACTTCAGAGTGTGATAGTTGTTAAACCCAAATATAATATAAATTCATGCTTATAAAGGCCCAATTCATCCCTCAAAAGAAATCAAAAAAATGGCAAAAAAGATGCTTGTATCTGAGTTTTCTGTGTTCTGGTATGGATATGTCTAATATTGCAGAAAAAACAGTCAAAAACGGACACACTATGAGAATCGGATGATTTGATCAATAAGCTAAATGAAATCAAAGCCCGAGCCAGAGACGATCATGCCTCAGCGCTTTTACAGTAAATGCAGCTAGTCACAGTCAACCAAAACCCAATCTCCATTGTTCATAAATTATGGCTGATTTTTGCAATTTATGAACGTTGCTTATAACCCGGAAAAGGGACTTGCATACACAAGGGCGAAAAATGTAATTTCCCTATAGTTATAAAAAGGCGCGGGTCAAAGTCCGGGTCAAATAAACCCATGGATCCCCAATCGACCAATGAGAGTTCAACCCCCAACCCGACCTAACCCGACCCTTACCCTACCCTACCCGGTTAAACTTATAACTTTTTACACTTACTATTCACTTCATTCTCCCCTAAAAACGGATTAACTCACACACACAACACTCGAACACTAAGAAACACATGAACCCTAATTAGTTAAACAAATCCTTATCACCCACCTTTAAATTAACCTTAGGGTTAATCCTCCTCTCACAACCCTTAACCCATCTATCACTATCAATTAATCCCTAAACCCAATCCACCCTGGCAGAATCTAAGGAAATGATTGGGTGATGTGACGTGTGTGAGTGTTTACACTCACATAACTAACACACTCTATATCCACGTCAATGATCCGGGTGCACACATATTGATCTAACGATTGAGATATAAGATCAAGGAGAGGAGTGTAAGATTGAAGGGTCAAGATGATGAAGATGGGATGGTCTAGAAGAAGGATGGTGTGAGCTTCACGCTTTCGGGTATAAATACCCCTCAATCCAACAGTTAAGATATAGAATTTTTAGGGATAATTTTTCATGTTAATTTTCATAGTCTTTCTTCGAATGTAATTTTTATTTTAATGTCATTTTGTTTCACGATTGTAAGCACTTAATTTCAGTTTTAATAAAAATATTATTTCATATAAATTTGGTGTCTCAATTTAAATTTTGTCCAAAATATTTGTGTTTGTGATTGTTTGGACAGTTGGAGTCTCTTGGAATTGGATGGGGCTGCTGTGGATCCATGGGTTAGGAGCTAAGGTTCAGCATATAGGATTTGAGTGGTCGTTGCTTGTTGATATGAGCTTATGGTGAATAAGCCTATGCTCCATTCAGCTTCATTTTTTCTCCCCTGTCTTGTGGGTGAATCTAGGTACACATGTTAAATAGTTTTACATTTAACTTTATTATTTTAGTAGTTTTTTTTAATTATGTTTTTTTGAATTCTGTTGATGATTAGTTTGATAAGTAGTTAGGATTTGATTGAAGTAAAATAAGCAAGTTATAAATTAAGCTAGAGATAATCTGTATACCGTTTTGAGTCGGTGCTTGATTAATTAGCTTCTAAGTAAGATTTTGTAAGCTGATAAGCTTAGTAGAAGCTTATCAGCCCTTAATAAGCCCTACTGGCTTATTTTGAAATAAGTTAGATGTTAAGTTTTATATAAATAGTTTCTTAAAAAGTTAGGATAATAAGCTGATTTATATAAAAAAAGATGTTGAGTGTTAGAAGTTAGGAAGTTCAGGGGTCAATTCTGTCCTTCTTTAAAGTTTCAGTTAGTTTAAAAGTTACACAGTTAGTCCTTGTTAAATGCATAATTAGTCCTTAGTTAATTACATAGTTAGTCCTTCGTTAGTTTAATTGTTAGTCTTAGATTTAGTCCAAAAGTCCAGGGACGTATTCTTGTTATTAAATTTACACAGTTAGTCCTTGTTGGTTACTTTGTTAGTCCTTAGTTAATTGCATAATTAGTCCTTTTAATTTTCATAGTAAGTCCTTCGTTAGTTTAATTGTTAGTCTAGTTAAGTCCCTAGTTAAGGGACTATTTCTGTCAATAGATCAAACTTTGTGTGTTTTATAAAACTTTAATATTTTCCCCGCCTACCCTTATCTTTCTGTTTTGTCACTTTTGGCCCATGTGTTTGTTTGGTTTTAGTTTAAGTTTTATATTTTTAAAAATTAATTTTCAAATTTAGTTTTAAAACATTTAATTTTCAAACCTTTAGTTTTTTTAATTTTAACCTTTTAAATAGAAAAATTAGTGATAAAAAATGTTTTTCTAATCTTTTTAAGTAATTTAGAGTTAATTTAGTTTAAAAAATATTTTTCTTAATTTTTATCAATTAAATTTCTATTTTTAGGATTTAATTTAGATTAATTAGTGTTTAGTTCATAAAAAATCCGAAAAGCCTTTAAAAAATATTTTTCTTTTTCCTAAAATTTTCTTTAGCATTAATTTAGGTTTAGGAATCTAGTTTACATTTTTAAGATTTAAATTGCATTTGTTTTCTTAAATGTCGCATTTTATTTACTTTCGTAATTAGTTTAATTTGTTAATTAGTTGTTTAATTGTGCCTTTAATTTTAGTAGTATAATTAAATCAAAAATATCTCTTTTCTTATTCAAATCAGGATCCAAACTTAAACGAGGTTTCCATTGCACGAGTCATTGGGGAAACGACCCGGGTGATCATACTTGCCCGGTTTAATATACGTATTCTATATATATATCTTTGTGAGTGGAATTGTCCAAGGGATACTTGGGGATTTCCTTAATTTCTCTATAAGTATATTATTTTATATATTATATTATATATATTTTTTTTGAGAGTGAATTTTATCAAGGTAACTTGGTAACTTTCTTAATTACTCTCGGGATTATATTTTTTATGATATATTCTATAGTATAATAAACTGCAATCAGTTTTTGGCGCCGCTGCCGGGGACTTGTGTAAGCGATTCCTTCGTTTCGAGTTTGTGAATTTGGTTTGAAGATCCTTTCGTCCTCGAAAGTTAAATTTTTGTCATAAATCCAAAAATCCAAAAAAATTAAAAAATATAAAAAGTAAAAAAATATTTTCTTTTTCTTTTTAGTATAATTATCATATTAAAAAAAAAAATAGAAAAATCAAAAATATAAAAAAATTGTCTTAATTCAGAAAATAAAATTCACCAAGTTGGTAATCGAACACCAACAAATAATATCTTCTATTGAGATATTATCATTTCAATTTCCGGTGAACTTGCAATTGTTCCCAATTCGTAATCAAAGATTTAACACTTGCCTTTTGTGTC
>BQNB010032385.1:30988-53213 GCA_026074375.1 Tanacetum coccineum | reverse complement strand
TACACAATAGTGAAAACGGGCAACCTTGAACTATTAAGAAATGACAGATTAAACCCTACGATTCTAGCTTATTTTGGCTTATTGAAAAATGATTTTCAGCAAAAACTCAAAACTACAAACTTATAGACTAGCTTAATCTCTACAACCTTAATAAAGACACTTTCTACTTTTATCAACTAAATAAGCTGAAAAATAAGAAATCTTCTAACTGTTACAGTAACTAAGCTTTTAGTAAGCTTTTTAGATTTTGGCTTATTCCAAGCTTATTACTTGATGAAAATAAAGAACAAAAGATGCTATTTGTAAGCTAAGATGTGCACTAAAGGATTCTAAACAAAAATTAGCTTGGTGTTAACAAGATTCACAAGAAAATTAAACTAAAATGATGCAAGTTGTGGCTTAAAACTGTTTTACTAAGATTTTGTTGACTTTATTAGTCAAATTTAACTAAAGCCAAACACTCCTTAATCTTTGACTGTCAACACTAATATGTTCTTAAAATCTAATTTGAAACTAAAACTTTAAAAACTTTTTATCCACTTCTACTCAAAATGACCTAATAAAGCTATTTGAGCTATAAAAGTACTAGCTTATTAGTGAGATTAAGATAGTTACTCTACTAGCTTGTTAATACTCAAAAGAATTTCTCAACTAAAATGAACTTTTAATGATACTAACTAAACAGCTTTAAAGAAATTGTAACCTTAAAACTATCTAAACATTATAAACATGATTAAGCAATAGGTGAACAAAAGAACAAGCTACTTGTATTAAGCTAAATTGATGCTAAAATGAGATTTGAAGAAAATGAAACCTGAGTTTTTGTAGTCTCAGACTTAAGCCACTCCTGTAGAGTGAGTGGCTTACAAATGTAATCCTACTGGCTCCCTAGCCTCTAAACCAAAGAGCCATAAGCTCAATAAGCTAATAGAAGCTTATTAAAGTAAAACAGCTTAACCTTGAAATCAAAGGACAAAGATACTTGAAAACTGAATTATATTTCTCAAATTCGTAAAGTACAAGCTAAAAGAAGAAGGGTACAAGTGATCAAAGCTAAATTTTAAAACTGAAAAGTCAAATGCTTAGAAAAATGAAAAACATAGAAACTGAAAAATAAAAACTAACTACTCCCTAAACTTCTGTCTTCTTCTTCTTTTATAACTGAGGCTTGTGTTTGTTGTGTTAGTTTAGTGAGAGCAAAACCAAAAACGAATTTTGACCGTCGATCAAGCCTTGGGGATTTGTGGGATTGTTAATTGGGATTAGGGTTTAAGTGGAGGAGGGGGGAGGTGTTTGTTCATGGGGTTTTTGAGGTGCAGGGTAAAAAGGGTGAAGTTAAACCCGTGAGTGGTTTTTGTGTTCAAAAGAGGCGGGAAAAAGGGTTGTACGGGGGTTGGGGATGACAGGGGATAAGTTTCCCCGTTTGGCAAAAATGGCCCTTGATGGTTATATGTGTTATTGCACAATACGTCCTTATGGTTATATAACTTTGGGGACTTGGCAAAACAAGTCCCCAAGAGTTATATGTTTGGTCCGTTGAGAGCAAACCAAAAAAAAAATATCCTTAACCTCTCTTAAACCGTCCATAAGCCTTTGGGGAATTTGTGGGATATTGCAAATGGGATTTGTGGAAGGACGGGGAGGAGAGTGGTCTTTTACTTTTGGAGAGGTTTTTTGGGGGAGAGGAGAGGAGGGACGGAGGGGAGGGTTTTTTAGAGAGTGAGGGGGGAAGGGGAGAAGAGGTTTTTTTTTTTGGAGAGAGAAAGGAAGGGGAAAGAGAGGTTTAGGTTATTGCAGGGGGGAGGTGAGAAGCGGAGAGGAAGGGGAGTGGAGGAGAGAGGTTTTGAGAAGATGGGGATGAAGGAGAGTGAAACGGAGAGGTTTTTAGAAGGAGGTTTAGGAACGGAGGGGGGGGAGGGAGGGAGGTGAGGACGGAAGAGGGAGTAGAGGGAAGTGAGAGGGTGTAGTGGGAGGAGGTGGTGAGAGAGGGGGAGGAGTGGAGGGGTCGAGAGAGAGGGTAGAGTGGTTTTGAGAGTGGAGGGAAGGATAGGGAGAGCGAGGGCGGTAGGAGAGAGGTTTTATTTGTCCATGGGGTGGTTTGGGTTTGCAGGGTTTAAAGGGTTATTTATAAAAAAAGAAGAAGGGGGTTTTTCGGTTTGGTATAACCGTTGAGAGTGGGTTTTGGGGTGTGTGGGTCGGGTTTGGTTGTTTTGTTTTGGGTTTTGGTGATTTACCAAAATTGGCGGGGGAAAGAGTAAAAAATTTTTCTGTGTACGGGAAAAAATTGGAAAGTGGTGTCTTGGTGTGGTGTTCGTGTGTTTGTGTTGGTTGTATTGGTTCGTGGTTGGTGGCATACTGTTACACTGACAACACATTATTCCCTGGGTTTGATGTTGGTGGTGGGTGCTTGTGTGGGCGGTGTTGTGCCTTATGTAGTTTTTTATTTGGGGTATGGGGTTGGATTGGTGGGGGTTTTGGTGTGTGGTTGAAAGGGTATTTGAATTCCGGTTTTATGGAGAGTTGTGGTTTGGCAGGGGGGATGTTGTTGTGGGTTGGTGGGGTGGTTTCCTTGGGTTGGTTTTTGATGGTGTGTGGTTTGTTGGTCTGTTTTGGTTTGGTGGTGGGGTTGTTGGTTTGCTTGGGGGAGCGGTGGTGGGGGTCCTTTCCTCCCCAATGATACTTATGCATATTTTTGCTTTTCCTTTGTCTCATGTTGGTTGAACTTTTGCGGGGAATTGGCAATCCCATCTCAAACATCTCCTTCCACTTCACAACTTTTATTAGTAGGCCCTCCTATGTCGTGGTTGTTTTGTTATTATACATCTATTTTGCTATAAAATCGTCCTCCTCTTGATTGGTGTTTATCTGTTTACAAAGGTTTTGGGGGTAGCAAGGGGACTGTGTGTCCGGTTCTGTTTTGGAAACACCTCGGGCACCCCCACTTGTTCTCCCACTTCCCCCCCCCAATCTTCCCCCCCTCCCCAACCACGAACACTTACTCTTACTGTCCCCCTACAAGGACAGTCACACTTGGTGGGACGGACCCACTTGGTTGAACTCAACCTCCACTTGTTCCCCACCACCTTCCCATTAGCCCCCCCCACCTCACGTGAAACAACAATCGTTCCTATCGTTGTTTTTTTAATCCATAGGGTTGTTTGGGATGTTGTTGTTGATTGATGTTGGATGGCGTTTTTTGTTTGTGTTGTAGTTTGATTGGGGGTTTATTTGGAAATATCTAGGAGAAACCATCGAGGGAAACAAAATTATTTATTTCTTTATGGTATGTTTTCTCGTGAGTCTTTATAACATTTGATCCATGATTTGGACCAAGGGGAAAGTTGGTATATATTTTGCATGGCCTTTTGTTTATTTGCTTCATTTGAACAGTTTACAATAGTTACTGATTTGCATTACTCGCAAAACACACGTATGGTTCTTTGTATGGGGTACAAGTTCATCTTTTTTGTTTTTAACTACTATAATTCCACCTTTCTTTGGATGTAATACAATATGTGTATTGGTGCTCTTTTTTACCCAATGGCTATATCGTATTGCTGTATTGGATAAATGATAACCGTTAAGTATCGAGAAGTTTTACGATTTTTTTTTATCTACTTCTTGCATTTTTTGGATGTATTTAATATAATTTGTTATGTAGCAAGAACTGGCTTTCTTTTTGTCATACTAAATAAGTTGTGTATAATTTTATGATTTTACAAAAAAAAAAGACAGGACAGGGATTCTAGGATATGTCTGTTGTTTTCGAGGCAAAGGCTTGCTTGTTTGTCTTTAAAAACATAGAATGAGTTATTTTTGTTTTGACTTTAGATTGGGATTGAAAGCCCTAAAAAGGATGATATGATTCATAGGAAGAAGGGGAAAAAAGACCGGTGGGGTGCGGGTCTTCCAAGAATACATAATTCTTAGGAGAACAGGAAGGTTGGTTTTTAGTTTCTAAGATTCCGTTAATGGTAGGTGGGTGTTCTTTAAGAAGAGGATGTTCTTGAGCTATTCTTATATATCTCGATTGTTATAGGTGTGTTTTAGTTAAGGGGCCATAATCAAATATATATATCTATCTCTCGACGCTCTTTCATTGCTCTTTCTAGTGGGTCTTCTATCGTATTTGCTCTTTTCTTTATATCCATAGAATATTAATCGTTGTTCGGATTAAGGGATTAGTGCTCAATGTTCAAATAGACCGAGTCGCTTCAATACCTTATGTATGTGATTACTGTAATTGCCCTCGATATCGTTGGTAGGAATGTATAGTGGTCGAGGTTCACTCCCTGTCATTGAGAAAAGAGTCTATCAAAAATCTTCTGCGCTTAATGTATTCGCTCTGACTTTGACCTAAACTGTTGTCAATGCTTTAGTCTGTTGATCTTCTATTGACTATATATGATTATAGCATGGTACTCATTCGTTTCTGTGCTAAAGTACGGAGTTGGTCTTCTAGTCTTGTCACATTAATAAATCGATTGAGAAAAAATGTGTCTCATTTCCTCATTCCGTTCAGTAATCACAACTCCACAGATTGAGGTTTTGTTCGTGTTTTGTTTTTAGCTCGACATTTTTGTTACTTTGTTTTGCGATGGTAGAATTGAGTAGTACTGTCTATGAAGAAATTTTCTATGAAGTATCCGTCCTATTCCTAAGATTATCGAGATGGATCGTCTTATCAATGTCTTACGTATTAGCCTGCTTAAACGAGAACTAACAGCATATATTCCCTAGAGAAATAATAGTCATGTTGAATTAGTACCTAACTTTACGTTAGGATATTTGGTTCAGGCTTACTTTTATTGCTCGATATTTAGTATATGAGGCATATAAGGTTTAAGAATGTAGTGTACGCTTAATTAATTAGCGTAGCAACGCGTTACAGCTAATTCCCCCATACATTAACTCGTCAGTATTTAGACCGTTTTGGTTAGAGAGTATTCAGAGAGTAATTGTTGTGCCCATTCAATATAGAGTATACGGCATCACGTACAGATATAATAGCTATAGCACCAGCTTAAGCGGATTTACGCAAGAACTAAAGAACTCCTATAATGACACCCTATTACATGAGTGAAAGTCTTTTTGTATGCTAATAACTCTGTTACATGTGAAAAGTAATGAGCATAAACGTGTCGTGTGTGCGTTCATGCAAGGATGGCAAATCTAATACGAATCTAAAGCAGTATTAGGAATGGAAACTTTATTCTGTATGCAAGATCTCATCCAGCCTTTTAATATATATGATACACAGAACTCATTCTCTCATCGCTATAAGGGGGTTAAGAGCAAGTGATGTTAGTTGACCTTTGTTCATATGTCTTTACTTGTGCTTGTGTAACTGTGACTTCGCTGTCTTTTGAGACAATTCCTCTAGTCCTAATATTGATTTATATGGCATTACCATACTGGTAAGATGACGTCTATGACAAGATGGTACATTGAGTAAATCGACACGGCCCTACGAAAGTCATAGTCAAGAGTGAACTTTACCAAATTGACGAGTCTTCCAGTTTTCTCTTTTTCGAATAGGAATGGATGTGACGTAATGTCAGTCGGTCATCATGGAAGCCTTTGTATGTTTTCGTAGACAGAAGTTCCATGTCCTAAGTCTAGGTTAATCGACGAAGATTCTTTGATCTTGTGCGTTATATGGTATAAGTCCTAATATAGATAGTTCATAAGACTGAGCGGATATTTTATGTTGTTGATATCAATGCTTTGTACATCATCATCTTAACTCCAAATGATACTAATAAAAGTAGTATTAAAATGTGATTTTGTACATCGATCATATTTAGCTCCTTCACTACTCATTACTAAGACATCAACAAGAGGTACATTGATTCGAACGGCTCGAATCATGTCAAGGAATTTACCATATTGAGCTTCCATTTTCTCTTTTCGAAGGCGTTGAGGATATAGAATTTTTAGTTTGTAAGGTTTAGGTATCGGAATTTCTTTGATCGGTTTTGGAGTTTAAAGTTTTAGATGGGGTGTAGATTCATCTTCTTCATCATCACTATCAAAATTGATAGGATTTTCATAATCATTTTGTCGATCATTTAGGTTGGTGGGTGGATCATAGGATTTACCAATTTGTGTAAATACAACATTTACATGCTCGTTTCGAGTTTTCGGTGGTTGGTATGGTTTAGATGAGCTACCTTTTGGGTTTGGTTGAGTACTACTGGGAAGAGATCCGGAAGGTCGACTAGATTGATTGTCAGCAAATCTGTCGAATTTTGCTTCAAAATTTTGGATCGAGGCTTGATGATTTTTAGTTGTTGTTTTGAGTTTGGTTTTAAGATCCATAAATGTATCTTTGACAAAAGAATTGGTCGATTGTTAAGCTTTTATGAATGCACTTAACTATCTTTGAAGGTCGGGTTTATCATTAAAATTGGATCGATAGTTGTCTCGATTATAATCGTTTCTTTCACTTGAATACCAATTATCGCGATTTGAGTCACGGTCGCGGTAATCATTGTAAAACGTGTGCATTGAAAAGTTTGCATGAATTTTGCTTCTTCTTCGCGAGACATCAGTATGTCATCATCGTTACAATCAGGGTTTGAGTTATTTGAACGAGATTGAAGTTCTTTATACTGAGCATCCATTTTCATGGTCATGGCATCCATTCGTGCCATAATTTTGTTAGTATCATAATTGTTGCTACCTTCATCAGCGAAAGAAACAGTTTTCTTGATAGAAGATTTTATTTTTTGGTTTTTAGCCTAATCGAGCTTGAGTAAGACATTGTCTTCGAGAAGTTGATAAGCTTAGTTTGGTGTTTTATAGAGGAAAATGCCACCGGTTGCGGAATTAAGAACTTCTTGGGTTATTTTGTTGAGGCCGTGATAAAAGATTTTTATGATATTGCCTTTGGATAGATTGTAACCATGGCAATTTCTGAGCATTTCTTTTATACGGAGCTAAGCATCGGTTAGGGTTTCATTTTCATGTTAGGAAAAGGCTTGGATTTCTCCATGGAGTCTATCGAATAGAGCTGTGGAAAAGAATTGGCTAATAAAGGCAGTGTGAAGTTCATCCCATGTTTCAATAGTTCATTCGTTGAGTTCATCCAGCCAAGTTTTTGCTTCTCCTGTGAGTGATAAGGGAAACATCATTAGGCGGACGGCTTCATTTTTGGTGTCTCTGTATTTAAACATGTCACATATTCCAAGGAATTCGTGAATGTGTTTGTGTGGATTAGTTTTAATTTTGCCATCAAATTGGTTTCCTTTGACAAGAGTCAAATGGTTACCTTTAATGGTGAATTCGTTTGCGGTTTTGGGAATGGTGATTGCAGAACCGGGAGTCGAAGCGACAACGCGGTCGGCAGCCCACATGGGTTCATCATTTATTGGGTTGTAATTTTCAAGAATATCAAGAAAGTAACGGAAATAGTTGATATCAAGAATAGGTAGGTAGACAATTCTTGGTTGTGCGGGTTGTTCGTCCCTTCGTTCGAATGGGACTCTCTTGTTTCGTCGACAAAGTTTACGATTTAGGGTTCGTTCAGGTTCGACTAATGGTTCGACAAGTTCAGAGTTGGAAGCACGCGTAAGCATCCAAGATGAACTGTTGGATAACGTTTTTAGGAAAAAATGTTTGACTGCAAAAAGTGCAGTGCACTTTCTGCAACGGAAATTGCAAAAAGCAGGCAGGTTTTAAAAAAAATGATTAAAATTTGTTTTAAATTAACAAGAATTGATTATAGAACAATTTAAAATCCCCGGCAACGGCGCCAAAAACTTTGATGTGTTTCAAAAGCTTTAAATTTATAAGACTAGAATTACCGATTATTAAATGGAAACACACAGGTAAAGTATAACCCGCGTATGTAGTATAATATTTCAGGTAAGACCAGGCCGTCCACAGGGATTTGATTATGTTCGTATAATCGCGAATTTTAAGACAAATCTTAATGACTTTTCCAGATGAGATATGATTGATGGTGAATTTAATAATAAAGGAGTGTGACTAATCGGATAGTTTCATATAATGCCTAAGAAATGGTAATGATTACGATCTTTGATTTCAAGACCTAACTCATAAAAAGGTTTTTTTGTCAAAAAAACGTTTTTAAAAATTAACTTGTTTTAACTTAAGACTTATATTAGTTAACTTAATCAGATGTGTCACGCAAATAATTAAGTTACTATTATATCAAATCTATTTTGTTTATCAATTAACGTAAGCGGATTTCTCCAACCAAACCATAAAGACAGTAGACAAATCTTTAAAACTATATAGCACACAACAGGTCTTTCAATCAAAGTTGATGAACAAAGTTAAGAAGATAAGACACAATAAGACTTCAACACAAGCTTAAGATTAACAAGATCGTAATAACACCAAATGCTTATTTATTATATTAACATCACCGAGTAGTCATAAAAGGTTTAGCCGCTCATGGCTACGGAGTTCATAATAACAAAGTGAAATAGGGAAATAAGATACATACGAGATTTGGATGGGTTAAGGATCACAAGGAAACCCGAATATAAGTATCGAATCTTATTAAACCAAATTATACTTAAATACTATATAAATCATCTTCGTCTTCGCCAGAATTTATGCTTAAACCCAAAGATTGATGAAGATTTTGAGAGAGAATTGTATTGAGAAATGTGTAGTAGAGATGTCTTTGAAATGTGAATTTCCTCTCTATTTATAGGATGGGCGAGGCCTGAAGTGCGGCGCACATAATAATATGTGTGGCGTACTTCAGCCTAGGTCGGTTAAATCTTCATTAATGCATATAGCAAGTGTGGCGCACATTTTGGGAAAACCGGCGCACATTGTGTATTAACTGACTTCATTGATTTCATTGGTAAGTACGGCATACAATCATATAACTGCGACGCACTTCTTCAATTTTTGAGATTTATTATTTCTTTTCTTCTAACTTTGCTTCCAGTGAGTGTAAACACTTGTAATTCGAACATTTTGAGCACGGACAGTCTTCAAGTGAACCTGCACATATTTTATGCTATTAAGTATCAAAAGTTCACGAGAAATGATGAAATATATACAAATAACACCTCCTAAAACATGTATAATTAAGGCGTTATCAGTGCTTCATCACAGTCAGAGTCAAAGGCATCAAGATATCAGTTTGAAAAATAGTTATAGTTATCAATTCCTGAGAGTCTTGGCCTATAGCAACTGTGTCCCCATTATCTACTAAAAATGCCATATGTTCCTCATCCAATACAACCCCTGATTCTAAAGCCTGAGCAATCAACATCTTCTCTTTGAACCAATCTAAATTCTTTGGCCTTTTGGGTTTAGTACATTGTCTTGCCATGTGATCTTTACATTGACAGTTGTAGCAACGAATAACCTTTGCCTGACCTGTTGTATTGGTTCCCACATTTTTGTTAACCCCTGTACTTGTAGCATTACCCCTTCCACCACTGCCTGCATACCCCTGTGTCTGTCTCCCCTGAAATAAGTTGCAATCTAACATTTTTTAATACAACAAATGTATTCGTTGAACTAGCCGTTGTTTAATAATTTCCTTATTTTGCAGCAAAATGCCAATTGAATTTGTAACATAGATGAATCACACAACATTTCCAGTTTTGCAAGTATTTTACAAAGAGTGTTAAATCGTATAATACAAAATGTTATATTCATGCAATGAAGATAACATTTTGTTTCTAAAATTGTTACAGACACTTCCTGAAGTGTATGAAGATGAAGGTTACAATGGGAGCAGTCACACATACTTGACAAGTCTACTACGTTATAGAAAGAAAGTTAGTATAGTCAGACAAAACGAAGGGCCGATTCTGCTTCAAGGGAATAACTGAACAGAATTTGCACATGAAAACTTCAGTCAAAAGGTTGCACTTTTGCATTTTATAGAAGAGGGTAAAAACAGCTTTTATGTGACAGGATACTACGGAAATGACTGTGAAGTGATTGGTTATGGTGGAATAGATATAAGTAGAAGGCGTCCTAGGTTCATGAGTCGTGTATGGCTATACCCAGTCATTGAACACGTATGTTTGGATTTGTTTTTTGAGTTTATACATAAGTATAACCTTGCAAATGTTATCATTTGGGCAGTAATTACAATCATAATTTTTAAAAGATTATTTGCAGATAGTTGGTGATGATTTTATAAGAGTTCTTCTGGCAAACAACATTATTCGAATTAAGGGGAACGATGTTAACTTTGATGTTCAATTTACTCGTGTTCCGTTGGAAGGTGGAAACGGTGGCCATGGCTATGAGCTCAATAAAGATACTTGGCAAACAATTGTTCAATAACTTGGATTGGAAGATGGAATGATTGTAGTGTTTACAAAGAAACGTGAGAAAAAAATGTGGTTAACAACGTTCCACATAGATGGTACTCCGACAACGGTTGTGAATTTTCAAGGAGCAATAACTTTGAGGACTGTTCAGTGTGATTTGTCATACGCGGAAACATGTAAGATTACTTATTAACTATACATAAATCAAAGCTTATTTCTTAAATTAGATGACCAAGGCAATCAGTATCTTTATCTTTATATATATAGAAAAGTAAAATAATGTGTTTTGGAATTAAATGGAAAAAAATTGATGACTTAATGCTTATGTGTATCAGATTTGTGGTAAAATCTTATGTCACTTCCTTTATAGTTAATGATAGGATGAAGCACCAATGGCAGTGGGAAGGGCATAGGGACCACTATGAAGAGGAATTTGATACATTTTATAAGCCATATCCACAAATTCAAGACAAGGAACGACTTGTAAGTATTTTTAATTGTTTTTAAGTTAGTAACTTTAGATAGCAATATGGTAACCATATTTATACTCAAACATAATGTTAGGAAATCCCATCAGATTTTTTTGATATCTACCCTATACACATGTACACCAAAGCACTTATGAGGCATAACGGATATGAGGAGTTAATGAGAGTGCAAATGGTACCTCACCGTGAAAATCCAGGAAAGACCAGCCATGTGAATGTGTTTGGAAGGTGAAGGTTGTTTGCAAAGGTAAATGGTTTTTATTACCAAAAGCTCATAAGGTTCAGGTATATGTAATGAGCTCGTTGACCTTGAAGCTAAAAAAGAAGCAGACAGGCGTTACCCTGTTTTCCATTTATGCTAAAAGTTCCAGCGTATTCATGATGTGTGCTCTGTTTCGGTTGTAGGATAAGTTTCATGTATGGTATATGTCTTTTTGTGTCACTTTTGGAACATTGTTTCGTTAACGGTTGTGCAGTTTGGTAAGTACGAAAACTACTAATGTTAGTTTCAGAATCCTAAGTTTATAGATTATTAGGTGTTAATGACTTTGGTTGTGTAAGAAGTATGTGTCTTTTATGGCTATATGTATGGCATATAGTTATAAATGGATGTACACCATCCGGGTCTAATTTCTAATAAATTAGGATATTGTATATGTATTCATGTATGAAAGGTTTATCTTTAATAACATGGATTATTGTATGTATCTATTTATATTTATTGGGTTGTTAATTAGGAAAACTATCAAACTATGTGGACTAAGTATAAGTTTTACAGATTGTGCTTCATGGGCCAGATTTAATAATTTGTTGGGTTGCCATTTAAAAAAAATTATCAAACTATGTAAATGCTTAATACCAGGTTTAATAGTTTAGTTTAATTTGGAATCTAAAAAATTAAACCAAACTTTTATAAAAGTTTGGAATTTGTATTAAATGTTTTTTTACACAAATATTTAAAATGTTAAAAATTTTGAGTATCATGTGGCACATGATTTAAAAAGGTATATAGACTTTATGAATGTTTGGATGCAATTCAATGTATTCAAATAGTTTTTACCTTCATGTAAAAAGGTAAGTAATGATAATACAAACCAATGTTTTCAAATAGTTTTTTTTATAAAATATGTTGTATTAAAAAAAAGTGATTTTTATAAAATCAGTTGTATCATAAAACAACATTGATACATGCAGTAGATATAAAGTTCCTATAAAAAGTTAAGCAACAATAATACAAACCAATGTAAACCTTAACCATTAATCAAAATTATACCATATGAAACCATTCAAATGGAAAATTATCTATAACAAACCAAATCCAAACTTAAAAAAGATAACCATGTCTTAAAAAAATAAGCCAACTTATTTAGGTAAACAAACCCATATATCTAAAGATAAAACATAAGAAATTGTTCAAAGCAAGATCACTTGCTAAAATGCATAAAAGAAAATAAAACAATCATGGATCTTCTTTTTCAACCATGACACTGACCAGCTTTGGAGTCTTTGAACTGCTCCCACCTTCATCTACCTCACTCTCAATGTCATCCAAGTCAATAAACACTCGCTTGCTACTAGAGCTCTGACCAGATCCAGAAGCCTTCATTCCACTAGATAGTGTCTGCATATCAAGTACATGGTCGAGACTAGGATCATTGAGGTTGGTGCTTTTTATCAGACTTGCAGGGGTTGTAAACCCCTCATCAACATCTAAAAATTTGTTACAAATACATTAGTATAGAAATGATAAGATTTATGAAAAAACTATTAACGATGAAATGACATTATACCTCATCCTCCAAAAAGCCTTCCTTGAAATGCCTAATCATTTATGGATCATCGTTAACTGCATCACACCTGTATGTGAGGTTTTTGTTGTTGACGTTGTAGTCCGAGTAGTAAATATTAAACATGAACTTCTTACCAACCAAGTCTAACAACTCTCCAGGCCAGTACTCGTCGACATCCATGCCATGCCTTTCCATCAACTCCCATGCAGTGTGACCTGAGAGCTTGTTGATCAATGTGTTAAAAAAACAATGGGTACAGAACCCGATTGATCAATGACCTGCATGATCACCTTGTACCTGATTTAAAACATGTATATGTAAATTTTATCATGTGACATTAACTGTAACCGGAGAAAGCAAAAATGAATTAATTATTCTTACCTGGATGCAAACTGAACAACACCATGGTCTTCACAGTAAAAGGTAACCTTGGATTTTCCCGAAGATGAGGAAGCCTTACTTTCAACAACATTCACTTTCTTGTTATATTTCTTACAGCCAGTATATGCCCACCCATTTTCTTTGTGTATCCTGTAAATCCTTGCGTAGACAATGCAATGGGATTTCTAATATAATATGAAGATAATGTTGTTCAGTACATATCATGATGCTATATAGCGTTGAATGTATGCCATAAGATGAGAAAATAACATGTTCACATTCGTGGATACTCGCGACCATCTTTTGGGCTGCTTCATGGAAGAATTCAGTGATTGTGACAACCGGCTTTTGAGGGGTGAACACAGCTATCTTGAATTGTGACTCGTCATATTCTGAAAGCTCTTTAAATCCGAGATAGAAATTTAAAAAATAACCAATCTAAGTAACTAAAGTAGCACGCAGCAAAATAAAGATTAAGTAAAAAGAATGCAAACCTCTATCGAAACGAAAGAATTTCTGGCAAATCGCGATTAATAAACATTTTGGTCCTAAAAAGGGCGTTATGAATCAACGGAGTCCCTGCATAGTATACAGTTAACATGGATGTAATGGATATTGTTAAATATAAATTATAATCTGGTTTGACAGGTAAATACATACCATCCCAGTATTTGACATGATCTTTCACTTAGAATTTGAATACAAAATAACCTAAGTGTTAATAACCTTTAACATTTTAAGGTCACTGAGTGAACAGTCACTCAGTGAGTTGCCTTCAAGATGCTCAGCCAAAGTCTATAAGAAACACTTTAGCATTCAGTAAGGCGGTTCTCAGTGAATGAAGCCTAAGCCAAAGAAGAAGGTGATGGGTTCAGTGAGTTGTAGCAATAGACTCACTAAACTCCATACGATCTCCAACAACTAGAAGACCCTAAAGACGAAATACTAAAGAATAGGCGAGATAGTTTGAAACAGATAAGTCCAAGCTCTTATTTGCCTGAAGTCAAACTATCCTGAATAGGGTATAAAGACAAGGTTAGTGTCAGTACTGATCTTAGAAAGTGTTGTTGTCCCATACTTAGATTAGAAATGTAATAGAGACAAAGTTGTACAATATGTACTAGCCTATCAGCATTGGGACATGCACTTATCACCCATGTGGGTATGACCCTACCTAAGTATTATAAATAGAAAACGTCTTGTAAAGGAGTAGGTCAAGTTTGTGCACTCGAAGTCGTATCTTTCACAAACACCTACTCCTCCAATATCTACTAAGTCCCTAAGTAAGCTCAGTTGGTTAGCATAACACTTTAGGTTTATGCAAAGTTGTTAGTGAGGAGATCACACACACACATTGTCATTCAATCCCCATTGTAGTTCTGCATATAATGGGTATAATTCTTAAGAAAAAGAGTTAAACATTGAAAAGTTATTCTTATGTCTTTTACTTATTGTTTATATTTACTTATACAAAACTTTTTCAATGAACTTAATATGTTACTTTACTTTCATGCCATGAGTTAGTGAAGCTTAACTTTCATGCCATGAGTTAATGAAGCTTAACTTTGCAGATATCTATGGAAGGTTTGTCTATGAAGACAACCTAATCCAAAGAAGGTATTCTGACACCAAAAAGGCCCTCATAACCACTCCCTCAAGTACTGCTATTTCTATTGCATTCTTCTCTAATAATGTTATACAGGATTTCCAAGAAAACTCTGATGATGAGGTAGATGAAAGATCTAGTGAGGAGTATCTCAGAGACTTAGACATTGAGTTTCATGAGAGAGCCCTTTTGGCAAATTCAAACCGTTTTATAAAAAGAAGAAACAATTTTTCAAGTCAAAAAGCAAATGAAAACACTAAATGTTTCAAATGTGACAAAAAATGTCATTTTGCTAAAGATTGTTTTTCTAAAATGTCTGAACCTTCTTACGAATCATCAGTATCTGGCTTCTCCTCAAAAGGTTTTCAACCCAAGTTTACACCAAAACTAATTTAGTTTTCACAGTCCTCAAGTAGTCAGGTTGATCCCAAAATTCAGAAAAAATACAAGGCTGAGTATAAGAAAATGAAAGCTAAAATTGCACTCCTTGAAGCCAGTCCCTCTACTTCTCAGACCCCAAAAACCTTTCAACTAAAGAACAAAGATTTAGTTTCTAAAACTTTTGATTGAGATGCGGAAGAGGTTTCAGATGATGAGGAAGTAATAGAGGTCAAGGTACTAATGGCTCTAGCTGATGATGAGCTCATTGTGGGAAAAAATCATGCTCATAATGGTGAATGGATCGACATCACCATAAGAAAGTTAAATATTCTTATCTCTATGGATGAAGATGCCGATTGGCAAAATTACCTTAAGTATATCAATATTGATATTAAGTTTGTTGAAGAGTAAAGATTAAACTTACTATCAAAATACAACAAAATTGTTTTTGAATTAAACAAGTGTAGAGATGAACTACTAATCTTAAAACAAGCTAAGCTTGATGCTGTCAATTTTCAAATTCAAAACACTAAACTTACTAAGTTAAATCATGCTCTTCAAGAACAACTCAAAGAAGAGAAAAAGATCAATGAAAAATGGCTAACCAGCTCAAAAAAAGGTTAGTTAGTGCATCAGTGAGCAAATTCCTCACCAAAAGAAGAAAGTTCTTGGTGGTGAATTGCTTACTGAATCATCATCAAAAATGAATGAAAATGAAAATCTTTTCGTTCCTGCTTCCATAGGTTATGACCATGAAATGGTCCCTAAATCCAAAGATTGGGTTGAGAGACTCAATCCTGACAGCAAACTTCTAAACTTTAATACTAGAAGAATTCTAGTCCCTGATAGTCAAGTTGTGAATGAGTCTCTTAAACCCACTAAAGCATCAACTGACCCTGAATCATCCAAAGATTCTAAAGCAGAATCCCTTACTTCTTTATCTCCCTTAAAAATTCTTCAAGGAGCTTCACCAAGCACAAAGGTAATGTCATTGGCCTTTCAACCCTAGTCTCCAAAAGAAAGACCAGACTTAGGTATCATGAAACATACAAAGCTAAAAACACAAGATTCTTTAAACAAGAGTGTTTTAGGAACTGTCACTGTTAGTGATACTGAGCCAACCATGCCTTTAGTTCCTACTGAAGTCAAGAACACTAATTAAGAATCAAAGATAAATGAATTAACTAAACTTGTTTGGATGTTAATTGATGAAAAGGTCAATTCTACCCAAAAGACTCAAGAATCAAAATCACAGATTCAACAGACTAAGTCATCTAAATCAGTTGACTCATTAAAGATAAGTCAACCCAAAGTCCAAAACTCTGATTCATCTAAGTCACTCAGGCCAAATCCTATTCAAAAACCACAACTTAAGTGCAAACTCTGTCACTATACCAATCACTCAACTGATGATTGATATAGGATTCTCTACTGCACGATATGCAAAAAGGAGGATCATAGGACCTCAGATCATGAAATGTATAATGCTTCACTAAAAAGGAGTGAAAATTACAAGGCTCGGCCTTATCAGTATGCATCTCCTTCCAAGCAGATCCTGAAAGCTAAGGCAAAGCCTTTCCCACCATGCACACACTATGGTTTTAATGATCACATACCTGATGATTATAGATACTACCATGAGTGTGATATATGTAGAAGTTATGATCACTTTACCTCAAGACATAACCATGTCATTCATATCAAAGGAGGAGTACTAGCTGAATCATCTCAGTCTAGTGAGTCTTTAATTGGTGTTAAGTGTAATACATGTGGAAGCACTGTACACTCTACCACTGACCACAATGAATTTGATCACTTTAAAAGAGGTAAGAAAATTCTGGCTACAAAGGCCAGAGAGCCCACCAAAAAGTGGGTTCACAAAAAAAACTAACCCAAGTTTATTATTTGTGTAGAGACACATCAGGGAGCCCATTTGGTACTTGGAAAATGGATGCTCAAGGAGTATGACTGGTGTCAAGAGTTATCTGCACAAATATGTAGAGCAACAAGGTCCTAAGGTAGTGTTTGGTGAAACTCATCTTGTATTACTGAGGGATATGGTTCAATAAACTATGGGGGTATTATTTTCACTAAAGTAGCCTTTGTAAATGGTCTAAAGTACAATCTAATTAGCATCAGTCAACTCTGTGATGCTAAATACATTGTACAGTTTGATGATAAGCAAGGAACAATCTTTAATGCTAACAAAGAAATTGTCTTGATAGCACCTAGAAGAAATGATGTATATGTCCTTGACATGTCATCACTGACTCTAAATGGAGCCTGCTTCTTTGCTAAAGCCTTAGAAAGTGTAAAGTGGATTTGGCATAAAAGGCTATCACATCTAAACTTCAAGAACATTAATAAACTCCAAAACAAAACAAAGTTCTTGGTCTTCCTTCACTAGTTTATTCAAAAGATAAACCTTGCTCAGCATGTAAAAAAGGGAAACATCATTGAGCTTCATTCAAAACTAAACAATACTTCTCTATCAGGAAGTGTTTACATCTTCTTCATATGGATCTCTTTGGACCAGTCAGTCCAATGTCTATAAATCATAAGAAGTATACACTAGTCATTGTTGATGAGTACTCAAGGTACACATGGGTTCACTTTCTCAAGAAGAATAGTCAAGCACCTGAGATGATTATGTCTTTTATCAGGATGGTAGAAAACCAAAATGATATAAAAGTTAAACAAATCAGAACTGATAATGGGACTGAGTTTAGAAATCATGAGCTTGAGAGTTTTTGTGATGAGAAAGGAATTTCTCAAAACTTCTCTTCTCCCTATACACCTGAACAAAATGGTGTAGCTGAAAGGAAGAATAAAACTCTCATTGAGGCTGCTAGAATAATGCTGAATGGATCAGTACTCTCTAAGCATTTCTGGACTGAAGCAGTCAGAATAGCCTACTACACTTAAAATAGATCAATCATTGTCAAAAGACATGATAAGACTCCTTATGAGATATTCAGGGAAAGAATTCCTGATATCAGCTATTTTCATGTGTTTGGATGTCCTGTGTTTATTCATAATCATAAGGATCATCTAGGCAAATTTGATGCTAAGGCTGATGATGGCTATTTCTTAGGATACTCTTTTATCTCAAAAGCTTTCAGAGTCTTCAACACAAGAAGACAACAAGTTGAGGAGACTTATCATGTTACATTTGATGAGAGTATAGAAGCCATCAGGTTTACCAATACATCAGTGGATGATATAGGAGTTGATGATTCCTTTAGATATCCTCCTAATAAATTTATTCATGAGGATGACCCATCTAGAAAATATCAAGCAAATTATGATATCTCATACTATGTCATTCCTCATGGTCATTCACTCACTGAACTTACTCAAGAAAACATGTTCCTGAAGTGATTGCTCCAAACAAGCCTGGTATACCTCACACTGAGGATGCTGAATTTCCTCCTGACCTAATCAACACTGAAGGAAATCAAAAATAAAATGTTCAGGATGAACAAATTATCACCTAATCTACTGAAGGTCCATCAGGGAACAATATTGAAGTCTTAGTGTCTATCATTAAATCTTTAGTCCCTAATGTTCCTCAGTCTCAAATATCCAATCAAGCCTCTACAAGTTCTCATCCTGTTCCTCAGGATAGATGATCAAAAGACCAACACATTGAACTTGTGAATATCATTGGTGATCCTGGTGAAGGCATGCTTACAAGAAGCATGGCTGCCAAGCTTACAGCTACCTCAGCTAGTGAATGTCTATTCGCTGACTTTCTCTCTGAGATAGAACCTAAAAAGGTGTCTGAGGTACTGAATCACCCAAGATGGGTTGATGCCATGCAAGAAGAACTGAATTAGTTCTATAGAAACAAAGTATGGACTCTTGTTCCACTCCCATATGGAAAAACAGCCATAGGCACCAAATAGGTATTAAAAAACAAGAAAGATGAGCATGGTATAACCACCAAAAATAAAGCAAGACTGGTTGCACAAAGTTATAGTCAGGAAGAAGAAATTGACTAGGATGAAACCTTTGTACTAGTGGTAAGGATGGAAGCCATCAGGATATTCTTTGCCTTTGCTACATACATGAACTTCATAGTTCTCCAAATGGATGTCAAAAGTGCCTTCCTGAATGGTAAACTGAAAGAAGAAGTCTATGTTAAACAGCCTCTAGGCTTTGAAAGTAGTGAGTTCCCTGACTATGTCTGCAAGCTTGATAAAGCCCTTTATGGACTGAAACAAGCTCCCAAGGCATGGTATGAGACTTTATCTACTTTCCTTATTCAAAATAAGTTTACCAGGGGAAGAATAAATAACACATTGTTTATCTATAAATTAAAAGGAGATGTTCTCCTTGTTTAAGTGTATGAAGATGACATCATATGTGGCTCAACAAGTTATAAACTTTGTAAACAGTTTGAGAAACTGATGACAAAGAAATATGAAATGAGTATGATGGGAGAACTCACCTACTTCCTTGGACTGCAAATCAAGCAGGATGACAAAGGAATCTTCATTTGTCAAGAATAGTACACTAGGAACTTACTCAAGAAATATGAAATTTCTGATAGTTCCCTGGTGAAAACACCCATGGTTCCTCCAAACAACTTAGGTCCTAATCTTGCTGGCAAGCCAGTCAATGAGACCTCATATAGGGGAATGATTGGGTCACTGATGTACCTAACTGCAACAAGGCCTGATATCCAATTATCTACAGTCTTGTGTGTAAGATATCAATCTAATCCAAAGGAATCACATCTAATTGCTGTGAAAAAATCCTCAGGCACCTGAAAGGTACTCTAACCCTTGGTCTGTATTATCCAAAATGTTCAGGATTTGATCTAAAAGGATACTCAGACTATGCTGGTTGTAATATGGATAGAAAAAGCACCTCAGGTGCCTGCCAAATACTTGGTGGAAAACTGCTTTGTTAGAGTGCTAAGAAATAGCAATCAGTGGCTATGTCCTTAACTGAGGCTGAATGTGTTGCTATTGTTGGGTGTTGTACAAGTATCCTATGAATGAAAAGTCAACTCAGTGACTATGACATCTATTACAAGATGGTACCCATATTTTGTGATAACACCAGTGCCATTGCTATATCTAACAACCCAGTCCTTCACTCGAGAACCAAGCATATTGATATAAGGTATCATTTCAACAAGGATCATATCCTTAAGGGAGATATTGAACTACACTTCATTTCCACTAAGTATCAGCTAGCTGATATATTCACCAAACCCCTGGATGAACCTACTTTCACAAGACTGAAAGCAGATTTAGGCATGTTGAACATTAATTGATCAGTCTCCCTGATCAAACACGTTTAGTGTGGTGTATATTCTTATCTCTCCCTGAAACCTTTCTCCTTGAAACATATATGACTCCCATGACACTAAGGGACACATTAAATGAAGTAACTAAATGCTCTAAGTCTTTAGTTACTTAAATGTCCTAGGTTGGTGACTGAACACATAAAATAAGGAACAAATATTCCTTATCTAACTGTCATCCAACAATCATGGGCCCTTACTTCTCACATATATCACTCAAATACCCAACCATGCATTTAATGCGCACTCCCACAAACAAAACCCCTTCCCACTATGTCTTTTCAAAGACTACCTAACCACTATCCATACGTCATGCCTGCAAAAAGCGCATGACACAAAACGGCTATGCAGTAGCTGAAATGATAGGGATAGTGCAAGTGGTGGGGTGGCATTAAATGTGGAAATCAAATAGTTTTTTAACCTTTTCTAAAATAAAAGGTTTAAACATTAAAATATTTTTCACACATTCACCTATAAATACCCCTAACCAAAGAAGTAACACACAAATTTTCAAAAGCATTTAAACTTTGCAAAAATTTGCTCTTAAAGCACATAGTGTGTGTTCTTCAAGATTTTCTGGGTAAAAACATTTTCATCAAACCATTTTCTTAGTCAAAGTTGTTCATCTAAGATATCCATCTTAGTATCTCTACAACCTTGATAACATATCAAGCATTTCACGACAGCGATCAAAGTTGGATTTAACTTATGACCATCTGGTGTTTGATATATTGCCATTGTCCTTCTCGCAAAACTATCAAAAATGGCACCAAACCAAGCAATTGAGTATGCTCGTAAGTGTGGTGACTTAACTGTGGAATCCCTAACTTTTCACAACAATAATATTGTAGGTATTTTCAGTTATCCACAAACCGCCCCAGCCTATAAAGATATTTGTAAATTTTTGATGAACTGCCCTTTGGCTGAGGCTTTTACCAAAACATCCTCAATGGTGTACCAAAACTTCCTCAGGGAGTTCTGGTGCACAGCTATTGCTTATGACCTAAACCCACCTATCAATGACTTTGAGGCTCGCCTTCTTAAGGAGTATTTAATCAAGTTCTTAGTGATGAATGGCAAGAAGCCATTAATCCTTGACTATAAGACCTTTGTTGAATTCATTGGGCTTGATTATGGCAAAGGCACCTATGTGTCTCATCTTTCTCCTGAGGTTGTGAAGGCTAAATTGGCCAAAATAGTTGAAAATCCAATTCTATTAGATATGACGCCTATCCTGAAAACCACCTTTCATATGGCTTGGAGGATTCTGTTCACATTTGTTGTTCAGGTCCTCGGCGGGAATTACTCCTCCACTGAGCAAGTGAATTCAATTCAGCAGCTCATAGCCTATTGTCTCCTCATAGGGATAAAGGTAGACATAGGAGAGATCATTTATAGTGATCTTGTAACCAGGCTCACAAACAAGTCTAGGTAGAAGTATGTCTCCTACCCTAGATTTGTCTCTTGGGCCCTAGAAGTGTTACTGGGTTCCAATTACACTCAGGATGGAAGTTTTAGAAGTTCTCCTACTATCCTGAGTAACTCAAATTTTTCTAAGGACCCATCCAAAGTCACACCCATTGAATTGACAGCCTTCATGGTTGCTGTAAACAATCGTGAAAATTAAGTGACCCTACTTCCTTTTACTGTAAAGAAGAAGAAAGGGGAGTCTCAGATTGTGACTCCAACCTTACCCCAGTCACAGGTCCTTGAGGCTTCAGGGTCAGTGCCTCAAAAGAGGAAGAAACCTAAGTCCAAAAAGACACCCACTTAGATCAAGGTAAAACTACCCCCTGAGCCAACGAAGGATTTTGAGCAATCTTACTTAGTCTCCTTAGGTGATGTGCTGTCGTGTAGAGTTTATTTTAGAGTATTCAAGTTTTAAATTTATATTTTGTCGACTTTACCTAAAACAACACTTTAACGAGCAGTGTACCCGATCAGATGGAGTTTCATGGTAAGTAGGGTGTCGATCACTAAGA
>BQNB010032385.1:0-29990 GCA_026074375.1 Tanacetum coccineum | reverse complement strand
TTTAAAAATAGGATTTTAATTTTAAAAATAGTTAAAAATAGTTTTCTGAGTTTTTATGTTATTTTAGACTTTTCTAAGTTTTAAAATCATTTTTCTAAATTTTTAGTACTTAATTTGCTATTTTTGAGAATTTAATTAGATTAAATTAGATTTTAATTCATAATAAATTCAAAAATAATCAAAAAATGTTTTTCTTTTTCTTAAGATTTTCTTTTGTCCTAATTTAGGTTTAGAAATTTAGTTTAAATTTTTAGGAGTTAAATTTAGTTTACTTGCTTATTAGTCGCATTTTATTTGTCCCGTTAATTGATTTTGTGCTATAATTGTTTTTAATTGTTTTTAATTAGTAGTTATAGAAAACCCAATCAATCTTCGAACCCATTCAAATCAATATCCAATATCAAGCGAGGTTTCAATTTCTCAAATCGTTGGGAAAACGACCCGGAAAATCATACTTTCCGGAAAACATACGTATATTATATATTATATATATTTTAAAGAGTGAATTTTCTTAATTGATCTTGTGGTATTATATCATATATTTTATTTGCGTATCAGAGGCGTTTGTCTATATGTTCGAGTCTTTGTCATGGAACGGTCGGGGGAAAGTTACTAGCAACCGTACCTTATTTGTTGGCTTAATCTATTGGTTTCGTAAATTTTGTTTATCACTCATTTTACTTCCGTTTCCTAGCAACTAACCGTAATGCCCACTCGAACGAGGACTTGTACGAGCATGCATGTCTATTCCTTCATTACGGCCATGTATGCATGTCTCAGCTGCCTTGTTGGATGATGACTTTCAGTGAAAGTTAGAAGCTCCCTACCCTATATCGTTCTTCATCCTAACCGCTGGTTAAACACGAACAGGGATGCGATCAGATTGTATGTATCTATTCCGTCATTATGGCCATGTATGTACGATGCAGCTGCCTTATTGGTGTGGTACTTATGGTGAAAGACTGTTGAATGATCAACCCTAAGCCTTCTTAACCCAGTTTATCTTTTGACTTGTTTCTCCTTAGCTTTAGCGGTGGAGATGTGTATCCTTGCCAAGCCTATGATAGAAAACTAATCACAACCGAGCAATTGAGCGTACCAATTAAATGTTGTACCCTAGATTAGTTGAGTGATCTGAGTGTTTTCATTTCCATATTTCGTGAGGAGCTTGGTTATGTACATGTGATTAGGACAAAACGATGCTTAAACAAAAAATTCTTAACTTCGGTTGGGACACATTTTCATAAACAAAAACTTTTCTAAAGGTCTACTTGAGGACAAGTAGGATTCAAGTGGGGGATATTTGATGACATCAAATAACGTCACTTTATTATATCATTTATCCCATCTGTTTTCCTACTTTTATATAATTATTGCATCATTTGGTACTTAATTGCTTTAAAGTTGATCAATGCAGTAATTCAGGAGTGTTTTGTAAAGACAAGCTAAAAGGCGCATAATATGGAGCTAAAACGAAGACATTTGAATAATGTTGATTTCTGAATACATACGCCGTATCCAACAAAAGAGATACGACGTATCAGCACCTGAACTTCACAAGAAAACACGTTTGACCAATTCCCAATACGGCGTATCCCTTCTGTTTACATACGCCGTATTCATGAAGATAACTATTCAAAGATATAGTAAATAAAGTAAATTGGGAATATATCACTGATTGATTCAGAACGCAGTGCGCACTCCAAGGAATACAGCCCAATACGCAATATCGACCTTGCCAGATACGGCGTATCGAGTCTTTTTCAGACACTATAAATAAAAGACTCAAAAACGAGTTTTTAGTGTGCAATATCATATTCTATATACCATACTCATTAATGACAAATTTTAGAAGAGAAGATCAACCACCAAGGTCAAGCATTGATCACGACTCCATAGAAGACATCATGTAATTTTTACTCTCTTAATCGTTCGATTTCAATTGTTTAATTACGCTTGTATAGTTACAATGGTTGTGGGCTAATACCCTCGGGTATTAGCCATCTTAATGAAATTTCAATGTTTAGTTTGTTTTAAAATCGATTTCTTAATTAATCGTTGATTGTTTAATTATGTTTATCACCTCATACCTGTTTATGTGTTTGAATATGCGACCTATCATTCAACTGGGTCTAGTGATACCTAAAAAGTAATCTAGATACCGGGATAACTCTCCATATCATGTTTTATATTACTGGACCAATAGGATCACAAATAACGTTGCCAATTAGGGATCACAAATAACGTTCTGTCTTTGTCTTTTGATTATGAGCTTAGTATAGGACCTGTTAGGGTGACCCCGAATTATTGTTTTCAGCAATCATGGCTCTTAAATTAACTGATAAAGATTTAAATAGTAGACTACCAGTATATAAAACACTGTCAAGCAATAAGTGGGTAAAGTCCCGTTAGGCTAGGGTTTTAACAGGATCACCACTGCTTTGATTCCCTAAAGATAGATATAAATCAAACTAAAGATGCTTTAGTATAGGCTGGATGCGTTAATTGTGACATATTAATCATTGTCTAGTCATAGGATGATGTCCCGCCTAAATCTAAGAAGATTAAGCCGCTTCCGAGAATAAGTAAAATCCATCGCAACTAAAAACAAACAAACCAACATTGAACTGGATTTAATATGTGCTAATACAGTTTTCTATCATTTGGCTTGTACCGCTTTTCTATCTTCTGTATTTTCTTCTTTTGTGTTTATTGTGTATTGAATTTATATTTTCACGACAAACCTGTGCCAGTCCTCTCAAGCTAAAAAGCCCCATATCATTAGACCAACAGTATATAGCATAGGTTTCACCAGTAATAGACATAAAATAATTGAATTAATTAAAAATACTGATAGAATATAGGGAATAATGTTTCCACATCTAGTGTTCGACACCCATTTTACTCGGAACTCCATCTGACTGTGTACACTGCCCGTTAAATTGGTTTTGATTTAGGTTTGTCTCTAAATATAAATGTAAAGTAGATATTTACAAATTGACCCTAACAAGACAGCACATCAGTAATGTCTTAGATTGGTTCTATCTCTGAGTAGAACTCAGAAATTTAGCTTAGTACCAGAAAAAGTGTAAGCGACGTGTATGGTTTTCTCCGCCTAAAGGGAGCTTGTTGACATAGTAAAGAAAACTCTTGAGTTGGGTACTTACGTTCGGGAGTGAATGTAAGGGCGAAGAGGAGCTTCATAGCTGAACCACAATAAATCAAGGCTGTACTTTACTAATTGATCTTTCCTATCTTTACTTTATTATGATTTCGCATTTACTTACTTATATTACCTTATTACATCGCTAGACATATACAGTACGTGTATACCTATTGATTTCACATAAGTAAACAATCTATGTTTTAATTTTTAAAAAGGTAAAAACTATTCAACCCCCTTTTAATTTCCACAATTGGTATCAGAAGCCAAGGTCGCCCAAGATCTTTAACGTATATTGTACATTAAAGCTTGAATCGATTTATGGTACTTCCGATAATATCTAGAAGGCAATCTATGCAAAGACACCACTTTTTGAAAGCGTTTTGTATATAAATAAAAAAATAGATTTGAAACTTATGTAAAAAAAAGCAAAAGATTTAGATCTTTGGCATATTATCATAAATGGTGATTTTTCTCCGGTTCCCAAAACGAAGTTACCTAAGTTTTAGAAAACGTTCCTTTTGAAGAACAAACCGACGATTTAAAAAGAAAACTTGCTAAAAATATTAAGGCTAAAATGGTTTCTTATAATGCTTTACCTACAAAAAGAATATTTAAAAAAATTTTATGTGTAAAATCGGATAAAGAATTAGGTAATCGTTGTTAATACGTTGTTAATCACACATCAAGGTAATAGCCAAGTAAATGATAATAAAATTGATCTTCTTGTTCAACAATATGAACAATTTACAATCATTGAAAAGAACATTGATAGCAGTTTTGCTAGATTTTACTTACTATTATTACTATTCCTCAAAGCACGTTGAATGAAAGGTTTTTAGCAAGAACTATGTTAGAAGTTTCTTATGGGGCTTCTACATCCAAATTGGAGAGAAAAGGGTCATTGGAGATTGAAAATCAAATGATTTTATCATCACTCTTCTAGACGGGCTCAATCGGTAATCTAATAGTTCATGAATTAGAGAAATTGGAAAAATGCTTTCGTAATTTACAAAGGCAAAAAGGAGGGTCAAGTCCATTGCCTAACAAGCAATAAAAGAGTCTAGAGATGATTAAAATCTTCGTCATCCAAAAGCGAATGATGAAGAATATGCTATGGGCCTCAAGAGTGGATTAAAAGACTTCATGATGATCTTGAAGTTACTGCTGCTAAGTTAATGCTGCTGGTGTATAAGTTACTACTGCTGGTGCTAAGTTAATGCTGCTAGTACAAAAGTTACAACTGCTCCAGAGATTAATGACTGGCTAAAAGAGTTTCTACTATCAAAAGAGAATGGATAAAGACAGAAGAAAGGATAAAGATTGATTGGAGATCATGATTACTTACGTGATAAGTATGAGTTATTTATAGAATAGATCATAGTGAATATTCTAAGTTTTAGGAATATATTGTAAATCGACTAGGACTCCTTTGTTGTATAAAAGGATGTCCTAGCATAGAGTTTGCTATCTATAAATCTTTATTGTTTTGATATCATTATAGCTTTCAAGTCTTGTAACCTAATAACTAAGTTAGAGTAATCGTATTAAATATGAAAATGCTTTGTTTGTTAATATGTATGTTCATTAGAATTGATGTTCTATTGCATATTCATCTTATTGATCAAAGATTAGAATTATGCATCGTCTTAATAAATTTTACAAATTTCTACAAATTTTTTTTAGGGATTTACCTTGCATAACTAAACCTTACACAAGCTAAGGAATTCAAGATCTATTCAAGTGGGATCAACAAGTGGTATCAGAGCTTGTTGAGAAGCTTTGAATAAAGAAGAAACTGCTTTTACACACAAGGTCTGTTTGTTACAAAGAGATGGATCAAGACTCAGCACATATGGTTGCTAGCTTTTCAAAAGAGCCTATGCATCAAACCAGGTGATATGACTTTGGAGATGAGGATAGAACTGTTACATCCATAAGATGATATTCTCTATGGAAGTTCATAAAGAATAGTAACGCCGCTCCAATAACAAAAGTTGTTTGAAGGTGATGGAGACTACAATTTGCTCTACAACGCTGAGAAAAGGCCAATGAGGTGAGAGTGAAGCAAGAAGCACTTTATTGATGGGAATCCCTAATGAACATTAATTGAAGTTTAACTCAATCAAAGATGCCAAGTCATTGCTGCAGGCTGTTGAGAAGAGGTTTGGAGGAAATGCTGCTACTAAAAAGACTCAGAGGAATCTTCTAAAGCAGCAGTATGAAAATTTTACATCATCTAGCTCAGAGGTGTTAGATCAAACCTTTGATAGGATTCAAAAGCTTATCAGTCAGATGAGATTCATGTGAAAAGAATCTCACAAAAGATGAGAATCAGTATGTTACTTAGAGTATTGTCACCAACATGGAACACACATACCATTCTGTGTAGGAACAACCTTAGAAAGATACATTAGCATGATGATCTTTACAACAACCAGAAGACTATGAACCGACGAGGTCAAAGTGTGACATCAAGCTCTACACAAACACACAAAACGTAGCCTTTGTGTTCGCAAATAGCAGTACAAATAGAGCAGTTAATACTTCTCATGGTGTTACAACTGCTAGCACTCAAGCTACTGCTATTAATTCAACAACAATTGACAACTTAAGTGATGCTGTCATTCATGCTTTCCTTTGCAAGTCAACAAACAGTCCATAACTTGACAATGAGGACTGCAGCAAATCATCCTAAATGTTTAGAAGAATGTATTAATGTGGCAGATGGCTATACTAACAATGAGTTGCAAGAATTCTTGAAGAACACTGGAATAATTTTTCATGTGAATGTACTTGAGGACATTGGGTTTGATAATCCAAGGTGGAAGCGTTACACTGTCCACAAACGGGGACACTTTGGCAAGTGAAGGTGCAGGGCTCTAAGGCAACTAAGAAAACTTGAATAATGAGATATAAAGAAGGTTTGTTGCAGTGGAGATAACTACTTTTGATGCATTGGTGTCTTGTGATGGTTTCTGTTTAATTGGAGTGGTCAAGCATAAAGAAGGTCCAACTACCTTTGCGACACAAGGCTAACACTACTACCTCGAACAAACTCTAGGTATCTACTGATACCAACAGATTCATGCATACTTTGGTTTATACATGTTAAAAATTCTATAAAGAAACAAAGTGAACAACTGTTTAAAGAGTTAAGGACATCAACATTAAATGCTATTCCTTATAAAACTTGATTTTAAGAGTCTTTACAAGCAAGCTTCTTAGTTAATAAGAAAAAATGAGTTTAGTTTATGAGGAAGATATCAAGGTCTTAAAATAAAAGAATACATAAATCGAAGTAGCCAATAACAGATCTTAGAAGAAAGTTAGAACAGCCAAAAATCCACAAGATGAAAATCAGCTAACAGAAGAAAAATTTAAGAATTCAATCTAAAAACATAGCAAACTAATAGAACAGTCAGATAGTTGAAAAGTGCAAAACATGTTAGGGTTAACGTTGTTCCACCTCCTAGTCCAGAAAATTTATGATGCCTCAAAACCTGGATTTAGTCATTCACTGAGATTTCGAAGAGTTTTACCAAGTAAGCTATAGTTATTAAGCCTGCAGCTGAAACAGTGAAGCAAAGGCTAGTGAAGCCAAAGCCTAAAGCAATTGAGGAATGATAGATGGTACTACCACATATTAAGGATTGGGTGACTGATAATGTAGGAAGATGATGTACCTCAGCTAGATTGAAAAGAAAACATTTAAGCCTAGTTTTGCTAAGATAGAGTTTGTCAAACCTAAACAGCAAGAAAAGACTGCTAGGAAAAAGGGATATACTGGGGTGGACACTCCATTGTTTCAAACAATGCTTGTTCAAGGTCAGATTTTATAGGGTGAAGGATCAACAATCCTAGTTGAGTCCCATCATACACCCATAGTTGCTCCATCAACTTCATAACCACATCATTCACCAACACTTAGGGATTTTATCAGACAAGAAACTGAGGTTCCTCAGCCTAGTTCTCCTACTCAGACCTATGTAGCAAATAAGGTTGCATCTACAGGTGTGGATGTCAGACATGGAGGGGCTGCCACTACTGTCTCTAGCTTAGATGCAGGACAAGGCAGTGGTAACATTGATAAGACCCCTGCCATGCCCTATAATTTACCTCTCCCAAGAGTTCACATACTTGGAAGTGACAAGGGCAGAATGCAACATAATGAATTGATGGATCTTGTTACAAAATTATTAGATAGGGTTGTATCTTTAGAAACTGACCTATAGCAGACAAAGAAAGTGTATGGTGTTGCCTATACCAAGCTTATCAAGAAGGTCAAGAGGTTGGAGGATAAGCTCAATAATTCAAGAAGAAAACGCAGACTGGTTCTCTCAGAGGAAGAAGATTCAGATATAGAAATTTTGGCTCAAGAGGATCCTTCTAAACAAGGGAGGAAGATTGCTCAAATTGATGATGATGAGGGAATTACTCTAGTACAGATGGGTGCACAAACTCAGGGGATGCATGATCATGAAATATAAGCTGATTTTGAGTTTACCACTGCTGAAGATGTTAGTACTACTAATGTACCAGTTAATACTATTAGTGCAGAAATTAGTACTGCCAGCCCTAATTTAAAACTGCTAGTGTTTCTGTTAATGATGTCGCTGCTGAAGGTTTAGTGTACATCAGAAGGAGTGCAGCAAAAAGAAAAGATAAGGGTAAAGCTATAATGGAGGAATCTGAGCCTACACAAACCAAGACTAAAATACAACAAGAACAAAAAAAGGGTTGGGTTTAAAGAAGCTCAAAGATTACAAGAATAATTTGATGAAGAAGAGAGGAAAAAGATTGCCAGTATTCATGAAGAAGCAAGCAATTTCAAACCAGAAGAATGGGATAACACACAAGCTCGAATTGAAGCTGATGAAGAGTTAGCTCACAGGTTACAAGCACAAGAAAGAGAAAGATACTATGAAGCTGACAAAGCAAAATTGCTTGTAAAGCTTATAAATGAAAGAAAGAGACAATTTGCCCAACAAAGAGCTCAACAAAGGAGGAACAGGCCTCTCATACAGGCTCAACAAAGGTCTTATATGTGTAACAATATCAAGCATATGGGAAGTCATACACTACATCAGTTGAGAGGATACTCTTTTGATGAAATCAAAGTTCTATTTGAAGTAACAGTGAAGAGGGTAAATACTTTTACTTCAATGAAGAGTGATGATACGGTTCCTAAAGTTGTAACTGGAAGTTCAAAGAGGAGTGCAGAAGAAGAACTTGGTGAAGAAAGTTCAAAGAGACAAAAGATAGAAGAAGGATCAGAACCAGCTGAAGAATCAAAAGACAAAGAATCAGATGAACTGTCTCAAGAACAACTACAACAGTTTATACTCATAGTTCCAAAAGAAGGGATGAATGTTGAAGCCTTACACACCAAATATCCAATCATTGACTGGGAAGTTTACACTGAAGACTCAAGAATTTATTAGAAGATCATCAAAGTAGGTAATCACACAGAGGTATATCAGATCTTTGAAGATATGCTAAAGAATTTTGATAGGGATGATCTAGTCAGACTATGAAGTCTAGTTCATGAAAGATTCAACTCAACAGAACCTACTGAAGATAAAGAAAGAGAACTTTGTGTAGAGTTGAAGAGACTGTTTGAACCTGTTAATGATGATGAGTTATGGAAGTCTTAGAGATATATGCATGATCCATTGACATGGAGGTTATATGATACATGTGGTGTTCATCATTTGTCTACAGAGAAAGGGCATGATATTTTCATGCTGGTTAAGAAATATTATCCATTGACAAGAGGGCTTATGACTTTGATGATGTGTAACAAGATGCAAATGGATACACATTCAGAAATGACAGATGAGCTTTTAAGGAAAATATTCATACTAGTAAATAGACCAAGACAGTAAAGTGTTTGGAAGCATCCTCTTAGGACAGAAGGTTTAATTCAGAAACTTGATGATTTGAAGGTAAATCATAAGTTTAGGGGAGGATTATTGGGAATTAAAGGTTTACACTTTGTACTGCCCAGCCAAAAGTTTGTATTGCTTGAGTTATAACTAATAGTACTAACCAGTTAGTACTGGTAGAGTAAAGTTAATACTGCCAGTATTATTTTAACACTGTTGAAGGACTTAACACTGTTGCATGAAGATTAAGACTGTTGAAGAGATAAAGACGTGTTTAGTGATATGTATGGACTTATTCAATATATATCTTATACAGTTAGAATATATGTTGATATCTTGTAGAATTTTAGAAGATTTGTAGTTATCTTGTAAAGGAATCATTGGTGTATAAAAGGAGATCCTAGGTTATGGTTTCAAATAATCACATCATAGACACATTCATAGCTTCAAGGTTGTAAACCCTAGTACTAGACAGAGTACTCGTATTATTCATCATAATAATATTGGAGCTTTTTGATTATATCATTGTTCATACAGTTTACTACATTGTTCATACAAATCACTACTATATTGATATTCTTCTAAGTATTAAAGAGTAGATTCCGCATACTATTTAGTATTAACAAAGTTTTTAGCATAGTTGTCTTGAATCTATTCAATACCACTAAGCCTTTTACAAGGTTAGGAAGATCTGAGTTGGGATCAACACCAAGCATTGCTGGATCTAAGCTGGATAGAAGTTATGCAAGATCAGCTTCTACAATTTAAATTACAAAAGGTTTGGACCTTGGTGGATTTACCAAATGGCAAAAAGCCCATAGGCACTAAATGGATCTTCAGGAATAAAAAGGATGAAAGAGGAATTGTGATTAAAAATAAAGCAAGATTGGTTGCTCAAGGGTACACACAAGAAAAAGGGATTGACTATGATGAAGTCTTTGCCCCTATTGCAAGAATTGAAGCAATTAGGCTATTTTTAGCCTATGCCTCATTTAAAGACTTTGTAGTGTACCAGATGGATGTCAAGAGTGCTTTTCTTTATGGTAAGATTGAAGAGGAAGTCTATGTTTGTCAACCACCAGGATTTGAAGATCCAGACTTCCCTGACAGAGTATACAAAGTAGAAAAGGTGTTTTATGGACTGCATCAAGCTCTTAGAGCTTGGTATGAAACCTTGTCAACCTATTTGTTAGACAATAGGTTTCAGAGAGGAAAGATAGACAAGACTTTGTTTATTAGAAGGGACAAAGGTGATATTCTGTTAGTTCAAGTGTATGTAGATGATATCATTTTTGGCTCTACAAAGAAGTCATTATGCACTGAGTTTGAGAAGATGATGCATAAGAAGTTTCAAATGAGTTCTATAGGTGAACTCACATTCTTCTTAAGACTGCAAGTAAAGCATAAGGAGGATGGGATTTTTATCAGTCAAGATAAGTATGTGACTGAGATTTTGAAGAAATTTGGTTTTACTGATGTCAAAACAGCAAGCACACCTATGGAAACTCAAAAGATTTTACTTAAGGATGAAGATGGTAAAGAAGTGGATGTTCATTTATATAGATCAATGATTGGTTTATTGATGTATCTTACTTCTTCAAGACCTGATATTATGTTTACAGTATGTGCCTGTGTAAGATACCAAGTCAACCCAAAAGTGTCACATTTTCATGTTGTGAAAAGAATTTTTAGATACTTAAAAGGTTAACCTAAATTGAGCCTTTGGTATCCAAAAGATTCACCTTTTGATTTAGTAGCATACACTGATAGTGATTATGCTAGAGCAAGCTTGGATAGGAAGTCTACAATAGGAGGTTGTCAATTCTTGGAAGTAGATTGATATCATGGCAGTGCAAGAAACAGAATGTGGTTGTAAATTCCACAACAGAAGCTGAATATGTGGTTGTTTCAAGTTGCCGTAGACAAGTGCTTTGGATTCAGAATCAACTACTTGATTATGGGTACAATTTTATGCATACTAAGATCTTTATTGACAATAACAATACTATTTGCATAATTAAAAATCATGTTTTTCATTCAAAAACAAAGCATATAAAGATTAGACATCATTTTATTAGGGATTGCAATGAAAAGAAGTTTATTCAAATGGTCAAAATCTATACTGACAAGAATGTTGCAGATTTACTTACAAAAGCTTTTAATGTAAGTAGGTTTCAATATTTGATTGCTAGTATTGGAATGCTAAATCCTTAAAGTCTTTTATCTCTTTATGCTTTTGTAGAGTTTTATATGAATTGGTATTGTTATTCATGTCATTAAAAGTTTCTGCTGCTAAGTATAAGTAGTGCTGCTGGTTATACTTAATACTGCTGAGTTAATACTGTTAGTTATACTTAATATTGTTGGGTATAATTAATACTGTGATAATAATGAAAATAGCTAAGGCTTGTGTTTTCTTGGTTTCTGGACTAACATTTTGTAGAAAAAGCAAAGAAAAGTGTTTGATTGATAATGGAAAAGCTAGTTATTAGAGAAAATATATAGAGAGATTTGGTGAGAAAAAGAATTGAGAGAATTAAGTGAGCATAAAAATAAAAAGAGAGCTGTGTGATATAAAAACAGACAGAGTGTACAAGTAAAAGAATTAAGATATAGTGAGTTAAAAATAAAAAGAGAGGACATTTACTTTTAATGGATATACTGTTTGGAATGGAATTGGGGTTAATGTTGGTGACTCAAAGTTAATGTTGCTAGGCATAACTTACTGCCGCTGGTTGTAAGTTAATGCTGCTAGGCATAACTTACTGTTGTTGGTTGTAAGTTAATGCTGCTAGGCATAACTTACTGCCGAGTTACTAATGCTGGGTTACTTACTACTGCTGGTTAAAAGTTAATGCTGCTAGGCATAAACTTACAACTGCTGGTGAAAGTTAATGCTGCCAGGCATACCTTACTACTGCTGGTGATGGTTAATGTTGTTGAGGGTATTTTCATAAATACTTCAATTAAGGGTTTCAATCAATCATTTAATCGATTTCACTCTTTCAAATAAGAAGATAATCATAACTAAATCATCTATTAGAAGAGATCTTCGACTAGAAGATGTGGAAGGTGTTGATTGTTTACCTAATTCTACCATTTTTGAACAACTTGCAATGATGGGGTATGAGAAACTTTCTCAAAAGCTAACCTTCTATAAACCATTCTTTTCCCCCTAATGGAAATTTCTAATTCATACTATCTTACAGTGTCTAAGTCCAAAGACTACTGCTTGGAATGATTTAGTAGTACTATGGCATCCTGCCATTATCTGTTTGGCTACAAATCAGAAGTTTAATTTTTTAAAATTAATTTTTGATAGTATGATTAGAAACTTGGATAATTTGTCTGGCAAATTTTTAATGTATCCAAGGTTTGTACAAGTCTTTTTGGATCAACAACTTGATGGTGTGCCAACTCATAAGAGAAGATATATTGCACCCTCTCACACTAAGAAGATTTTTGGAAATATGAGAAGGGTAGGGAAAGGGTTTTCTGGTAGAGTAACACCTTTGTTTCCAACAATGGTGGTACAAAACCAATCACAATTAGGTAAAGGTTCAGCGATTCCAACTGATCCCCATCACACACCCACCATTATTCAACCATCCACTCAACCTCAAAAGACACAAAAACCTAGGAAGCCGAAAAGAAAGGTCACTCAGGTACCTCAGCCTAGTGATCCTATTGATGATGTTGCAGATGAGGCTGTCCATAAGGAGTTGGGTGACAGTTTGGTAAGGGCTGCCACTATTGCTTCTAGCTTAGAAGTAGAGCAGGACAGTGGTAACATAAATAAGACCCAATCCAAGGCAACACCTAATGAATCTAGTTCCCCAGGAACTCATTCGGGTGGTAGTCCCAGGTGCCAAGAAACCATGAGGGATACTTCTGCTCAAACTAGGTTTGAGAGAGTGTCTAAACATTCCAATGATTCACTGCTCGCAAGAGGTAACACACTTCGAAGTGATGAGGATAGACTTAAACTTGATGAATTAATGGAATTATGTACCAATTTACAAAATAGGGTTCTTGATTTGGAGGAGACAAAGACCACTCTGCAAAAGGAGAATGCTACTCAGCAAGAGGAGATTGCTAGTTTGAAAAGGAGGGTCAAGAAACTTGAAAGGAAAGATGGTTCAAGAACTCATGGGCTAAAGAGGTTATACAAAGTTGGTTTGAAAGCTAGGGTAGAATCCTCTGGTGATGAAGAAAGTTTGGGTGAGGGTGCATCCAAACAGGGGAGGATTGATGTTATTGATCTAGATGAAGGAATTTCCTTGGTTAATGATGCTGACAAAGAAATGTTTGATATGGATGCTTTAGATGGTGAAGAGGTGTTTGTTGAAGAAGTAAATGAGAAAGTTAATATTGTTGAAGAAGTAGTTGAAGTCATTAATATCGCTAAGCTAATTATTGATGCTGCTCAAGTTAGTGTTGCTAGTGATACATAATACAGTAAGATACTTGGGGGGGGGGGGAGGGAAGGGGGGAGAGGAGGGGGGGGAGGGGGCGTGGGGGGGAGGAGGGAGGACCTGAGGTGGGGGTCTGGGGCTAGTATGGTGACAGGGGGTGGGGGGGGGGGGGGGGGGGGGGGGGGGGGGTGGTGTGGGGGGGGGGGGGTGTGGTAAATGGAGAGGGGGGTGTATTGAAATGGATATTGTGGTGTGGAAATGTGATTGGTGTATAGGCACTTTATGATGACTATTTGAGCCATCGTTAGGGTAAGCATCTAATGAGGTTCCTTGTAGTTAGCAAGTTGTGTACGGATTGATCCTACAACTGCTGATGATCTTACTTTGGCTCAAGCACTTAAAGACTTAAAAATTTCAAAACCTAATGTGAAAGGGATTGTTATACAAGAGCTGGGTAAATCTACAACAACAATATCTTCACAACAATCACAACAACAATCATAAGACAAAGGTAAAGGTATATTGATAGAACCTTCGTGAAGCCCTGTTTAAGAAAAAGATTCAAAATCAGGGCTTGCTGAAGAAGCTGCTTAAAATTACAAGCTTATTTTGAGAAGATGAAAGACCCTTGCAGAGATAAAGTCTAAAAAAGAACAAGAAGACAATATTGCCTTGATTGAAACATGGGATGATATACAGGTAAAGATTGATGTTGATCATCAATTGGCTGAAAGAATGCAAGCACAAGAACAAGAAGAGTTATCTGATGCAGAAAAGGCTACATTATTTATGCAACTCTTAGAGAAAAGAAGAAAGCACTTTGCAGCTAAAAGAGCAGAAGTAGAAAAGAAACAAACCACCAATAAAAGCTCAACAGAGAAAGATAATGTGTACTTACCTCAAGAATATGGAAGGATACAAGCTCAATGAATTAAAGTTGTTTGATTTTGATACTATCCAAAAGATGTTCGACAGAGCATTCAAAAGGGTAAATACATTTGAAGACTTTAGAACAGAGTTAGTGGAAGGTAAAGAAAAGAGAGCAGGAACAGAGCTGACAAAAGAAGAATCAAAGAAGCAAAAGGTGGAAGATGACAAAGAAATAGTAGAGCTTAAACAGTTAATGGAAATCATTCCAGATGAAGAAGAAGTAGAAGTTGATGCTATACCTTTGGCTATTAAGCCTCCAAGGATTGTTGACTGGAAGATCTATAAAGAAGGAAGAAAAAGATATTATCACATAATAAGAGCTGATGGAAAGTCTCAAATGTACATGGTTTTTAGTCATATGCTTAAAAGTTTTGACAGGGAAGATTTGGAAGATCTGTACAAGTTGGTAAAAGCTAAGTATGGGTCAACAAAACTAGTAGAAGGCTATGATTTATTGTTATGGGGTGATTTGAAAACAATGTTTGAACCACATGTAGAAGATGCAGTATGGAGGAATCAACAAGGATACAAAGTGCTAAATTGGAAGATGTATGAATCTTATGGAGTACATTCCTTGATGATGCAATCTATGCAGGTTTACATGTTAGTAGAGAAGAAATATCCCCTTACACCACCTACACTTTCAATGATGTTAGAAAAGAAGCTTACAATTGAATATGAAAGTAAAATGGCTTATTAGCTTTGTAAATTCATCTTGAAACTGCTTAAGAAGTAAAGAAGTGTTTGGAAGCATCCTCCTGGTGTTGATGAAGCTTTAAATGAAGAAATTTGATGATTTTGAAGAAGAATATCAAGTTTAGGGGAAGATTGTTGGGATTAAAAGTCTTCTTGATGCTGTTTGGATTACTACTGCTCATATTTGTGTTAATGCTGCTCAGCTGGAGTTAGTGCTGCTCATGGACTTTAGTGAAAATATGTGCCTTCAACTATAACCTCCTTTGTGCCTTTTCTTTAGTTGTTGTAGGAGAAATTGTAGTCTCAACACCTTCAACAACTTTTGTTATTGGAGGTCCATTACCATTCTCTACGACTTCCTATAGAGAATAATTAATCATTTGGATGTATTGTTCCATCCTCATCCTCCAAAGCTCATACTTACCCGGTTTGAGCATAGACACTTTTGATGCATCTATCATATGTACTGATTCTTAATCCATGTCTTCTTAGCAAAGTTTCTTAAAGCAACAAGCTCTGATACCACTTGTTGATCCCACTTGAATGGATCTTGAATGGATCTTGAATTCCTTAGCTTGTGTAAGATTTAGTTATGCAAGATAAATCCTACACAACTTATGATAGAAACTTTATTTGATAATACTAAAGATTATGCGGAATCTAATATATAAGAATCATTCTTCAATGAAACAGTAATTCTAGTGAACACACAGATTAACAAACAAAGCTTCAATATATTAATATGAATACTCTAACTAGTATTAGGGTTACAAAACCTTAAAGCTACGAATTCTAGATGACAATGTATATAAACTGACTTCTAACTCTATGCCCTAGGACCTCCTTTTATACACTAAGGAGTCCTAGTTGATTTACAATATATTCCTAAAACTTAGAATATTCTCAAAGATCTATTCTATAAATAACAATTCTTATCTCATAAGTAATCTTTATCTTCAAGCAATCTTTATCTTTCAGCAGTTGTAATCTTTCAGTAGTTGTAACTTTGTACCAACAGTATTAACTCTTAACAAGCAGTAGTAACTTATACACCAGCAGCATTAACTTAGCAGCAGTAACTTCAAGATCATCATGAAATCTTTTAATCCTAACAATCCTCCCCTAAACTTGATATTCTTCTTCAAAATCTTAAGTTTCTTCATTGAAAGCTTCATTAATCACCAGGAGGATGCTTCTAAACACTTCATTGATTCTTAAGCTGTTTTGTAAGAAGTTTAAGAAGCTGATATACCATTTCATTGAAATGATCACATTGAAGCTTCTTATTCAGCATATATGTAATTGTAGCAGGTGTGAGGGGATATCTCTTCTCTACCAGCATATGAATGTACATATGTTGCATCCTTAAAGAATGAACTCCACACGAGTCATATATTTTTCAATCCAACACTTTGTAATCCTGTTGATTACTCCACACTTGATCTTCAACATGTGGATCAAACATTGTCTTTGGATCACCCCATAGCACTCTCTCATAGCCCTCCTCTGGCCTTGTTGACCCATGCTTAGCTTTTACCAATTTCCACAGGGTTTCCAAATCTTCCCTGTCAAAGATTTTAAGCATATGACTGAAGACTAAGTATATCTTTGAACTTACATCAGACCTGATTATCTGGTAATAGGTTTTCTTCCTTTCTTTATGGATCTTGTAGTCAACAATGCTTGGAGGCTTAGTTGCCAAAGGAATAACATCAATTGCTACTTTCTCTTTATCAGGAACAACTTCTATTAGTTTTTGAAGTTTAGTTGTTTCTTGATCATCATCCACCTTTTACTTCTTCATACTTTCTTGTTCTAGCTCATCTCCTGCTCTCTTTGAACTACCTTATGCTCTTACTTCACTACCTTCCACCAATTATGTAGCCATATCTACAAATGTGTTTACCCTTCTCATAGCTTTGTCAAATAACTTCTGAATATCATCAAAGCTTTTGTTCTTCAATTGATTATGCTTGTATCCAGCCATGTTTTTTAGATAAGTAGACATTATACTTCTCTTTTGAGCTTTAGTTGGTGGTTTGTTCCTCTTTTATTTTGCTCTCATTGCTGAAAAGTGCTTCTTTCTTGCTTCTAAGAGTTGTACAAAAAACTTGGACTTCTCTTCAATACTCAACTTCTCTTGTTCTTCTGCTTGCATTTGTTGAGCCATTTGATAATCATCATCTATCATTGCTTGCACATTATCCTATGAAACAATGTTGGCTTCTTCTTCTCTTTGTCTTTCAAGCCTATCTTATTCCTCTAATTCAGCTTGCATTTGAGCTTGAAGTCTTTAAGCAACTTCCTTATCATGCCTAATTTGATCTTTTTTCTTTGTTGGTTTATCAGGCTCTTCCATGATACCTTTACCCTTGTCCTGAACCTTAAACTGTGATGATTATTAAGAAGAAACTGTTGGTGTAGTTGCTTGCTCCTCTTCATGAATAACAAGCCCTTTAGCCTTGGGTCTTATGCTACCAGCTGTAACTGTTGTAGCAGCAGTTGTTGTTATAATTGTATCCTGCTCTGGTTCTTGTAACATAACCTTGTCAGCCTTAGGTTTTGCACTTTTCAAAGCTGCAAGTGCTTGAGCTAAAGTAACTTCATCAACATTTAAGTTCACATTTTTAGAAGCAACTTCAGTCTCAATAACCACCTCATCACCTTCAAGATCATTTACCCCAAACATATCTTCATCTATGTGAACATAGACCAGATAAATATCTTTATTAGCATCAACATCATCAATCTTCCTCCCCTATTTGGATGCATCCTCCTGATCACCCAAACTAGAATCATCAAAGGAAACCATTCTTGCAGATCTACCAACCTTGTATAATCTTTTGATCTTGTAAGTTCTTGATCCTCCTTTCTTCTCTAACTTCTTGACTCTCAGTTTTAAACTTGTAATCTCTTGAGCTTGAGCAGTCTTTATTTTCTCCAGATCAATAACTTTATTTGGCAAGTTGGTACATAATTTCATCAATGCCTGAAGTTTCAATACTTCAAAGTGTATTACCTCTTGCGAGCAGTGGATCATTGGAAGTTTTAGATACATTCTCAAACCCAGTTTGAGCAATAGTATCCCCTATGGTGTCTTGGCGCCTGGGACCACTACCTGAACTAGTTCCTATAGAACTTGGTTCATTAAGTGTTTCCTTAGATTGGGTCTTATCTATGTTACCACTGTCCTGCTCTGCTTCTAAGCCAGTAGCAGTAGTGGCAGCCATTTCTAAACTGTCATCCATCTCCTTATAGACAGCCTCATCTGTAACATTGTCTGTAGGACCACTACGCTAAGGTACCTCAGTGTCCTTTCTCTTTGGACTTCTTGATCTTTGTTTCTTTTGAGGTTAAGATGTTGATGGTTGAATAATGGTGGGTGTATGATGGGGATCAGTAGGATTTGCTGAACCTTCACCCATTTTAGCTTGAGCTTGTACCATCATTGTTGGAAATAATGGTGTTTCTCTTCCAAAAAAGCCTTTCCCCTACCCTTCTCATGTTTCTAAAAATATTTTTAGTGTGAGAGGGTGTAACATAAATCATTTTATGACTTTGCATCCCTTCAAGTTGTTTATCCAAAAAGACTTGCACAAATCTTGGATACGTCAAGAATTTACCAGACACATTCTCCAAGTTCTTCACCATACTTTCAAATATGTACTTTGAAAAGTTGATCTTCTAGTTTATAGCTAAATAGATAATTGCAGATGCCATGGTGCTACTAAATTCATTCCATGCAGTAGTCTTAGCACTTAGGCATTGCAAAATGGTATGAATAAGGAATTTCCATTGAGGAGAAAAGAATGCCTTATAGAATGTAAGCTTCTATGAAAGTTTTTCATACCCCATCCTTGTAAGTTCTTCAAAAATAGTAGAATTTGGCAAGCAATCCGTACCTTCCTCATCATTCAGTTGAAGGTCACGTCTAACAGACGCTTCAGTAATAATTATCTTCTTCCCATCCACTAGGGCTTGTAACTGTACTTCCCCATTGACAGTAGCCCATAATTGTTCAATGCACGGAGTATAGATAATGGGATTGATCGTTAGTGCATATCTTATAGGGTTTGCATTAAGAAAATCAACAATTTGCTCAAACCCTTCACTTTCAGTGGGTTTAGATAAAAACATAACCAAACTGTGAGTATCAGCAAACTATACAGTCGTCATTGTGTTGGGTTTTGATGATGAATGATGAAACTGAGTTAGGGTTTATGATTAGAGAGTATATGATTGAATGAAATTGATTAAATGAGTGATTGAAACCCTTAATCGAAGTATTTATGAAAATACCCTCAATAGCATTAACGTTCACCAGCAATTATAAGTTATGCCTAGCAGCATTAACTTTCAACAACATTAGTAAGTTTATGCTTAGCAGTATTAACTTTCAATAACAGTAGTAAGTTATGCCTAGCAACATTAACTTTGAGTTATCAGCATTAACTCCAATTCCAGTCCAAACACTCTCTGTTTTTAATATATTCAACTCTCTTTCTGTTTTTCAACTCACCACATCTCTCAATTCTTTTTCTCACCAAATCACTCTGTCTGTTTTTATTTCACATATCTCTCTTTCTGTTTTTCAACTCACAACTTCTCTTAATTCTTTTTCTCACAATTTTCACAATGTTAATTATACCAGCAGTATTATGTATAACTAGCAGCATTAACTTAACAATATTAAGTATAACTAGCAGCACTAATTATACTTAACAGTAGAAACTTTTAATGACATGAATAACAATACTAATTCATACAATAATCAACAAAAACATAAAGAGATAAAAGATTTTAAGGATTTAGCATTCCAATACAAGCAATCAAATATTGAAACCTACTTACATCAAAAGCTTTGGTAAGTAAATCTGCAATATTCTTGTCAGTATGGATTTTAACCATTTAAATCAACTTCTTTTCATTGCAATCCCTAATAAAGTGATGTCTAATCTCTATATGCTTTGTTTTTTAATGAAAAACAGGATTTTTAATTATGCAAATAGTACTGTTATTATCAATAAAGATTTTGGTATGCAAGAAATTATACCCATAATCAAGTAATTGATTCTGAATCCAAATCACTTATCCATAGCAACTTGAAGCAGCCATGTATTCAACTTATGTTGTGGAATTTGCAACCACAGTCTATTTCTTGCATTGCCATGGTATTAATCTACTTCCAAGGAATTGACAACCTCTTGTTGTAGACTTCCTATCTAAGCTTGCTCTAGCATAATCACTATCAGTGTATGCTACCAAATCAAAAGGAGAATCTTTTGGATACCAAAGGCCCAATTTTGGTTGACCTTTTAAGTACCTAAAAATCCTTTTCATAGCAAAGAAGAAGTGAGAACCTTTAGGTGACTGTAATTCTTGCACAAGCACACACTGCAAACATGATATCAGATCTTGAAGATGTAAGATACATCAATGAACCGATCATTGATATATGTAAATGAACATCCACTTCTTCACCATCTTCATCCTTGAGCAAAAGCTTTTGAGTTTCCATAGGTGTGCTTGCAGTCTTGACATCAGTAAAACCAAATTTCTTCAAAATCTCAGTCACATACTTGTCTTGAATGATAAAAATCCCATCCTCCTTCTGCTTTACTTGCAGTCCTAAGAAGAATGTGAGTTCACCCATTAGACTCATCTAAAACTTTTTATGCATCATCTTCTCAAACTCAGTGCATAATGACTTCTTTGTAGATCCAAAAATGATATCATCTACATACACTTGAACTAGCAGAATATCACATTTGTCCCTTTTAATAAACAAAGTCTTGTCTATCTTTCTTCTCTGAAAACTATTGTCCAACAAATATGTTGATAATGTTTCATACCAAGCTCTTGGAGCTTAATGTAGCCTATAAAGTGCCTTTTATACTTTGTATACTCTGTCAGGGAAGTCTGGATCTTCAAATCCTGGTAGTTGATAAACATAGACTTCCTCTTCAATCTTACCATAAAGAAAAGCACGCTTGACATCCATCTGGTATACCACAAAGTCTTTAAATGAGACATAGGCTAAAAATAGCCTAATTGCTTTAATTCTTGCAACAGGGGCAAAGACTTCATCATAGTCAATCCCTTCTTCTTGTATGTACCCTTGAGAAACCAATCTTGCTTTATTTTTAATCACAATTCCTCTTTCATCCTTTTTATTCCTGAAGACCCATTTAGTGCCTATGGGCCTTTTGCCATTTGGTAAATCCACCAAGGCCTAAACCTTTTATAATTTAAATTGTAGAAGCTTATCCTGCATAACTTCTAACCATCTTGGATCTTGCAATGCTTGGATTACCTTCTTGGGTTCTACTTGTGATAAGAAGCAGGCAAACAAGCAATTTTGAAAGTCTTTATGGTTTTTTCTTTGCTGAACTGAACTAAACAAACCATGTTCTTCCAAATTCTTTGTCATTCTTCTTGTTTGAGGTGCTGAATTCAAGTCTCTAATAATTTGTTCAACTGGATGATCTTTGTGTACTCTTGTAGTTGGAATAGGACTGACTTGGATTGTTGTATCCAAATTATTCATGTCAGCCTCTGCACTAACATCTTCATCATCATCTGAATAGACAATATCTTCCAAGCAGGCATATTTGGATCATCTGGAAGTTCAATGCTTATTTTTCCACCAACAGCATTAACTTCATTTGTGCTAGTAGCATTAACATTGTTAGTGCTATTAACATTATCATCCTTCTCTTGATCAATACTTTCACTATCTTTTCTTGGACCTTCATCAACCTTCTTCTCATTATCACTTGAAGGTTTGTATCCATCATCTTGAGAACTCTTTGAACTTTGAGAGAATGGTGGATCATCAGTCCACAATGGTAGCAGAATGTAATCTTTGCCAGGTACTGTCTCCATTCTAGCTTTACCTGCATCATCACATGCTTTTGTATCTGCATTACCATTAGACTGATTTCCTACAAAAACTGGCTTATAATTCATTGACTTTGTTAGTGCATCAATATCAAAAAGCCAATTTGGTCCACTTCCTGCAATATTAGGTGTATTCTTACTAAACTAGACATGCAGGTTCTCTTCAACTATCCTACTTCTACTGTTAAATACTCTAAATGCTTTACTATTGATTGAGTACCCAACAAAGAATCCTTTATCAGCCTTACCATCAAACTTGCCTAAGTGATCTATGGTATTGAGAATGGTAACAAGACACCCAAATGGTCTCATAAAGCCTAAAGCTTGTTTTCTACCAAGAAAAAGTTCATAAGGGGTCTTGTTATGAGGCTTAGTTACTAATACCCTATTTTTCACATAGCAAGCAGTATTAACTGCTTCAGCCTAAAAAGTAGTAGGTAGCTTAGAATCAGCTAGCATTGTCCTAGCAGCCTCAATTAGTGTTCTATTTTTCCTCTCAGCTACTCCATTTTGTTGAGGAGTTCTAGCTACACTAAATTCTCTCTTAATACCTTTTCTCTCACAAAACTGATTCATCTCCTTATTCTTGAACGCAGTTCTATTGTTACACCTAATTACCTTAACCTTTTGATCAATTAGATTTTCTACTCTAGTTATAAAGGACTTAAGAATGCCACTAGTCTCATCCTTAGTAGCTAGAAAGAAAACCCAACTAAACCTACTGTAATCATCTGTGACAACTAGGCAATACATCTTTTTCATTAAGCTTTTTACAAATGTTGGACCAAACAAATCCATGTGCAACATATGTAAAGGTTGGCTGATTGAACTTACTATTTTAGACTTACAAGAAGCTCTATGTTGCTTTCCCTTTTGACAAGCAACACAGGTTTGATCATTTTCAAAAATTTGTGAAGGTATAACCTCCTTATAAAGATTTCCCCTTAACAGTTTATTCATATTTGAAATTTATTGTGACCTAAGCCTTCTATGCCAAAGTTCATAAACATAGATGTGCTTTACAAGAAATAAGTTCGACCTCCATTAGGAACAATATACTTTAAAATCCAACACTAATAGCATATTTGTTCTTTCTAGGAACTTAAGTAAAACTTGACTTTCATCATTTTTGTTAACTTAAAGTTTAGTGAGATTAAAACAATACTTACAGTGTCATTAAAGAAACACTATTCTTATGTTGTCACACAATTGGTGAGATACTTCAAAAGGTTAAACTTTAACTCTTTTTACAAAATACACATTCTCAAATCTAAATTACCAGTTTGATTGTACCTCTGCCGTGGATTTTATCCCTCCTGTGGGTACCTCCAACGGCAACATATCCTCATCAATCTGATCATAAAGTCTGTAAGATAGGACATGTTCCTGTCATGTGCCTTGACATACCACTATCAAGTACTCTTTATTCCTGTAAAGCTATAGTAGAATGGCCCTGCACATTAGATAAAGTAATATCAGTATTCTTTTAGGGACCCAAGCCCATCACTGACTTGGATCGCTCGTGCATACAACCTAATTCCAAGCTTTTCAGGTGATTGATGCACTGTTGTTTTAGAAACATGTCCAAAATCGTTAGTCTTTGTTTCCAAACTTAACAAGCTGAGGCCTTAACAGCATTAACATTACTTCCCTTAACAACATTAACTACTACTTTTAGCCTAGCAGCATTAACTACTTCTTTTGGCCTAGCAGTATTAATTTTTTTTATCCTTAATAGTATTAACCCTCTGATTAAAATTGTTGTTTTTAAATGTTGTATTCTTGTGAATGGACCACTTAACAGTTGAATGTACTGATTAACACTTTCCAACCCATATTCCGCTGCGACCCATTTTGGGGGTGTTACACAGCATTAACGTTTCTAGCAGTATTAACTGATACTAAACCAGACTTCATTAGTACTGCTCTTAGAAGTATGTTCTTTTTAACACAGGGGTGAGTCTTTTTAGCAAAGTTTTGATGATTCACCCTTTTAGCATTGTTCCAAACAGGTTTTATATTTTGAAACTATTTTTGATTCACCTTTTTACAATCTACCTGCAAGTGATCAAAACTTCCACAAACATAACAAGCTTTATTAAACATCTCAAAATTACTTCCTAATCTTTGAGATGTCATATTATTCCAGTTTCTTTGATTGCCTCTAGGAGTATGAATGTTTTGCCTATTTTGCTCAACATGATTGACAGTTTTCCTAACAGTCTTTTCTTGTTGTTTAGGTTTGACAAACTTTATCTTAGCAAAACTAGGCTTAAATATTTTCTTTTCAATCTTAGCTTGAGGCACATCATCTTCCTCATTATCAGACACCCAGTCCTCAATAATTAGAGCACCATTATTCTTCCTAACTGCTTTAGGCTTTGCTTTACTAGCCTTAGCTTCACTATTCTTAGCTATAGGCTTAATAACTATAGGCTCACTTATAAACTCTTCTAAACCAGAGAATGACAAATCAGGTTTTAGAGGCATAAAGTTTCCTGTATAGGGAGGTGGAACAACACTATACCCTAAACTTGTTTTGTGCTTATCAACTATCTAACAATTTATTAGTTTGCTTAAGTTTTTAGATGAATTCTCAAAATTTTCTACTGTTAGCTGAATTTCATCTTTTATTTTTGAGCCAGTTCCAACTTCCTTCTAAGCTCTTTAATGGCTATTTCTCCTAAATGAATCTCACGTTTTAAGACCTTGATATCTTCCTCATAAACAGACCTATTTTTCTTATATACTAGAATTCTTGCTTCTACAGACTCTAAACCTGTTTTATAAGCAATAAAATTTAACTTAGATGTCCTTAAGTCTTTTAACAGTTTTTCATTTTATTCTTTAAGAATTTTAACATTTTCCACACAAGATAACAATTTGAATCAGTAGATACCTCAGAGTTAGAACTTGTAGAAGAGTAAGCAATGAGTGCAAAGTTAGTTGGACCTTCTTCTGCTTGATCACTCCAATCATAACCAGAACCATCACAAGACACCAAAGCATTAGAAGTAGTTGTCTCCACTGGTATAACCCTTCTTGTGTTCTCCCTATTCCTGTTTTCTTAGTTCCTTGGAGCCCTGCACTCCCTTGCAAAGTGTCCCCTTTTGTGGCAGTTGTAACACTCCAAATTGGACTTATTAAACCCAATGGTCTCAGTACCATTAACAGTAAGCTTTCTTTTAGTGTTCTTAAAGAATCTCTTTGCCCTCATTGTTAGCATAGCCACCGGCCACCTTAAGTCCATCTCTTCTAAATCATCAGGATGAATTTGTTGCAAGTCCTCATTGTCAAGTTGTAGACTGTTTGATTGACTTGAAAAGAAAGCACATATGACAGCATCACTCAAGTTGTCAATTGTTGTTGAATTAACAGCAGTAGCTTGAGTGCTAGCACTTGTAGCACCATAAGCAGTATTAACTACTCTATTTGTACTGCTGTTTATGGACATAAAGGCTACATTTTGTGTGTTTGTGCTTGAGCTTGATGTCCCTTTGACCTCTGGTTCATAGATCTTTAGGTTGTTTTAATGATCATCCAATCTTAATATGTCTATTTTAGGCTTGTTCATCCACACAATGGTATGTGTGTTCCATTCTGGTGACAGACTTCTTAAGAACTTCTGATTCACATCTTCTTGTGAGATACTTTCACCATGAATCTCTAACTGACTGATAAGCTTTTGAAGCCTATCAAAGGTTTGATCTAACACCTCTGAGCTAGATTCAGTAAATTTTTCATACTGCTGCTTTATAAGATTCCTCCGAGTCTTTTTAGTAGCAGCATTCCCTCCAAACCTCTTCTCAATAGCCTATAGCAATGACTTGGCATCTTTGATAGAGTTAAAATTCAATTGATATTCATTAGGGATGCCCAGCAATAAAGTGCTTCTTGCCTTTAACTCTAACCTCCTTTGTGCCTTTTCTTTAGCAGTTATAAGAGCAATTGTAGTCTCAACACCTTCAACAACTTTTGTTATTAGAGGTGCATTACCATTCTCTATGACATCCCATAGAGAATAGTCAATCATCTGGATCTACTATTCCATCTTTATCCTCCAAAGCTCATACTCACCAGGTTTGAGCATAGGCACTTTTAATGCAGCCACCATATGTGCTGAGTCTTGATCTATGTCTTCTTAGCAGAGTTTCTCAAAGCAACAAGCTCTGATACCACTTGTTGGATCCCAGTTAACTTCTAATGATCGAATTCTTTAAGCTTGTTTAAGGATTAGTTATGCTAGATAAATCTAACACAACTTAGTTAAGAAACTTTGTTTGATAATACTAAAGATTAGGAGAAATCTAATCTTTAATATAAGAAGAATTCTTCAGTAACACAAAACAATATAATTTCAACAATAAAAGCTCCAATATTATTATTACAAATAATACGAATACTCTCCTAGTATTAGAGTTAAAAAACCTTGAAGCTATGAATTATACGACTAAGATACATAAACAAAAGATTTCTAGATTACAAACTCTATGCCCTAGGACCTCCTTTTATACACCAAGGAGTCCTAGTTGATTTACAATACATTCATAAAACTTAGAATATTCTCAAAGATCTATTCTATAAATAACAATCCTTATCTCATAAATAATCTTGATCTTTAAGCAGTCTTTATCTTTTAGTAGTTGTAATCTTTCAGCAGTTGTAATCTTTTAGCAGTTGTAACTTTGTACCAGCAGCATTAACTCTTAACAAGAAGTAGTAACTTATACACCACCAGCATTAACTTAGCAACAATAACTTCAAGATCATCATGAAGTCTTTTAATCCCAACATACTTCATAATTTTCCATATCTTTAAGCTAAAGTACCTGCATAAAAGCAAACAAACAAAAAGAATTTTTTTGTTTTTTTAGAAAGTAAATAAAGGATATGACAGAAGAATGGAGGAGGGACTCCTCCACACTTAAGTGAAGCACGGGTTGCCTCCCGAGAAGCGCTTAATTTTGAAGAGAGTTTTTAGCTAGAATCATACTTCGTGAGTCATTCTTTTAGGAAAAAAAGAGTTACTGCTTCCCTTAGGTCATTATCTTCTTCATGATATAGTTTAAGTCGATGGCCATTGACTATGAACGTCTTTCCATCTTCACCATATAGTTTAACATATCCGGATAGATATTGATGTTTTACTACGTATGGTCCTAGCTAACGGGATATGAGTTTCGGTTGTTTGAATTTATACTTGGAGTGAAATAGCAGAACTTTGTTTCCTTGTTTGAATTATTTTCTCATTCTTAATTTTTTGTCATGCCAGACTTTGGTTCTTGCCTTGTATAGATGAGAGTTTTCATATGCTTGGTGTCTAAGTTCATCTAACTCGTGTAACTGAAACATTCTTTTCTCACTAGCAGCGATGAGATCTGGATTGCAATTCTTTAGAGCCCAGCATGCACGATGTTCAATTTCAAATTGTAAGTAGTAGTTTTTTCCATATACCAGTTTGTAAGGTGTGGAACCGGTAGGTTTTTTGTAGGCAGTGCGAAAAGCCCACAGAGCGTCATCATGTTTTCTTGACCAAATAGCAGGATTGTCTTTAACTGTTTTTTCAAAAATTCTTTTAAGAGCTCTGTTCGTGTTTTTAACTTGACCACTAGTTTGAGGATGATATGATGTGGAGAAACGGTGGTTAACTCCATATCTTTTCATTGCTTTTTCCATTATTTTGTTGCAGAAGTGAGTTCCTCTGTCGCTGATTAGAGCTTTGAGCATTCCGAAATGGTAGAATAGTTTCTTTAGAAAAGTGACAACTACTCGGGCATCATTAGTTGGTAAAGCCTGAGCTTCGGCCCATTTAGATACGTAATCAACAGCGACAAGAATGTATTCAAACTTATATGGTTTCGGGAATGGTCCCACAAAGTCAATACCCCATATATCGAAATTTTCACATACTTGAATGTTGTTTAAGGGCATCTCATCACGTTTCGATATATTTCCTGTCTTTTGACATGCTTCGCATAGGCGAACTAGAGTATTAGCTTCTTTGATGATTGTTGGCCAGTACAATCTTGAATCTAGGACCTTTTTAGCAGTTACGTTTGGTCAATAATGTCCACCGGTGGGTCCGTGTTGACATTGATCTAAAATGGTTCAGGTTTCTGGTCCAGATATACATCGTCTGATCATACGTGATGCGGTCGTCGTAGGACTTCTACAAGAAGTTTTACAACTCCTTAGGCAGAGCACCTAATCGTTGTAGTAGTAGTGTAGGCAAGACTTGGGGGTTGTTATCGTTTACTCGTGGAATAGGTTGGGAAGGCTTGATCACGATCTAACATAATTCTAAGGGTTGAGAGAAGATTATTTTTGTGTTTTTGTATTTTATTGAAAGCAAGTAAATCATATATATTTGAGAGGTGGTTGGTTTTAGCTATTAAACTAAATATAATTCTATGCTAATGGTGATAACAATAAGATAAAAGAATGTGTTTATTTAATCATGTATTACTCCCTAGATTTCTTCTCCTAGTGTTGTTGCCTTGTTACCCTTGTAATGATACGTGTAACTATTTTCTAAGTCATGAACGAATTACGCGAACCCGCCTTCTACTTAGTATAACGCTAGAGCAACGCACACGTAAGGTCGTATGAAGACTATTACATGGCCCCTAGGAGTACACTAAGTGCATGTGAAATATATTAAAAGTGGATCAACCATATTAGGGGGCAAGGTAGTATGAAGACTGTTACCCGATGGTATCCTTTTTACACAATCATGTTTCCCTAGACATATCAACAGCGATACAGACAAAAGCTAGTTTTCTAGAGCCTAACATGCACATCCATCACAAGAAGAAACACCACTAAGATCTGCATTCTAGGTTTCATACAATCATAAATAAACACAATAGAAGGTTTAGCCATGCATATTAAAGATAAAGCAAGAGCATAGATAGATCAAACACACATAGACATATTGAATGATTAAATAAACCTTACTTGATTAAAACATGAGTTGGAAGAAGTACAATAGGGTTTTAGGCTCTAAATTCATCCCTAACAGCTGCTAAATGAACTAGGGTCCGTACCCTCTTTTTATTCTAAAGTTACACATACAAAACCCTAAATTCGGGTTTGTATATATAGGAAAAATGCTGTGACGGAACCGCGTTTTAATCGTGACGCCGTCATGAAAGAGAATATTCTAGATAATGGGCTGGGTCATATGCTCTGACGTCGTCGTTAAATCTTGTGATGCCGTCTTGATATTCGTGGTGACGGCGTCACGTTGTATCTGTGACACCGTCTCTAGCCACTGTAGAGAAATTCTAGATCAATGTTGGTGTAGGTCCGTAGTCTTGTCCATTTCTTCTCCAAATTAGCCCAAGTCACGTGTAATTCTTCCAAATGCCTTCCAAATGAGAAATACTTGAAAAGGAACGATTAAGTACCTATTTTGGGCATAAATGCATGATTTAGGGGGTTAAACGACCCAAAAAGTGTATTAAATGACACCTCATCAAATACTCCTACACTTGGGATTTGCTTGTCCTCAAGCAAATGGGCTTTTCTACCTAGACAATAACAATATGAGGGGTCATTTTACGTACTCTTTAAAAATATTTTACAACATAACCTTCTAGACCTTGTAATTAATAGCATGGAAAGTATATACTAGCACCTCACATAAGTGTTTGGGGATTCTCTCTTTCACTCAGTTGTATAATAAATTATAACATATGAGGGAAACGAAAAATCAACACTCATTACCTGTCATAGCATATAAATTACCATAGGCTTGGTAAAGGATCAAACCTCCACCGCTAGGTGCAAGTATTATTCATTACTATCTAAGAGGTCTTTTATCAAGGGTTGTGGGGTGTAGGTGTAAGATAACATATAATGGAAATGAAAACAGATGGGATACATTTGGGTGGCTTTGAGTGAATTTGGAGTGGAAGGGTTAGCTAATTATTTACACAAATACACTTTGGGTTGGTTGCTAAGCCAAGACTCGGACGAAGATATACAAACTCTACA